>OVBL01000038.1:0-209880 GCA_900406555.1 Pseudoturritis turrita
GCATAGCTCCAACAAGTCGAATCCCTTCGGAGATTGCGAAGCGAGTACTTGATCCTGAAGCTTTCGAGAGATATCTGTGGGGTCGTGTTGCGTGTAAGAGTTTGATACAGTCCATTAAGTGTGTCAATTACGATGCAAAAAATCGTACACGATGGAAGGATTTTTTCACGTGTTGCTCATATGGGCATATGAGTCAATTATCAACTTATGAGAGAAATATGGGAACCAAATTGCTGGTGAAGAAGTTCCTCTTCTTTCATGGGGTGGATCCCGTAAGAGATTTGATTTTGATGACTTCATAATACAAGAGAAGAAAGCGCATGAAGATAAGGTACTTATTCTATGATTTGTTTAGTGATAATCAGTTTATTAGCGCTTATTTCTTATGTTTTTTTCAGGTGCGTGTGAGTCATTTTCATTCCCATTTGGACGGTTACATAGTGCCTAAGTGGGATAAGGAGGTTGTAGATGACGATTTGGACAACTTGGTTCGTGATATACGTCATGATTGTGTTAATCGAGAAGCTTGGGATGTAATCGCAGCTCTAGTTAGCAAGAGGAGAAAGCGTGAAGAAGTTGTCCCCTTGAGTGATTCTGAGAATTCTACAACGAAGAAGAAAAATGATAAACAGCCTATTGGAGACAGTCGACTTGGAGATTCTTCTAGTGTAAGTACAAATATTACGTTTCTATTTTTAATACAATGGAATATGTTACCATTTTCTCATTTGATTGCCTTTGATTTATTGTAGGGCGATGGTAATGAAATGGCAAACGACGATGTTTTGGCCATGTTGAAGACGCTGACAGAAAAAGTAGACAGCATGGAGACCAACCTGGCTACCAAGGTTATTGATATACTTTCTCCCTACACTGAGAAATTTGCTACATTACAGAAGGAGGTGGAAAAGGTGCAAGGAAAAAATGTACCCGAAGACCCAAAAGAAACCGCCAATTCCAATGATAATAATAACGAAGAAGTCACAAATAAAGCTATGGTACATTAGTATTACCATCCTAGTCTTTTATGTGTATGATGTCCGCATTTATATGAATTCGTTTGGTAGTTTCTAATTGAATGAGACATTTGTTGTATAAAATTGTTCTTTTGTATGTTTTTTTGTTATGCGTATTAATACCGTTTGTTTTTCAGTCTTGGATGGTTTAGATCAAATCCACCTCCCAGGATGATTTACCAATACCATGTATTGTCAAGAATGTGAAGAAGGCAGGCAAGAAGAAAGTATATGACACGAAGGTTGTCAAAACTGAAGTACAAGTGCCAGATCTTCTCAATACAGCTTCTAGGAAAACATGGTCAAATCTGATACAGCGTGACATATTCGGAGGAGATGGTGCAAGTTTAGATGCAATTGCAGCATCGGTTAACAAATCGAAAAAGCCATCACCACCCACACCTTCCACACCTCCGCACAAGTGACAAACAAAGTTGGCACCGAGTCAGCTATTTCTGTTTGTAGGAAATTCTACAGTGAAGCGCATCATCATAGGTGTAACTCCATCGGTCACCGCATATGACCCGTTTGCTGATGTGGACACCAGTAAAATCCAGAATTTACTGCATTTCCAACTGGATACTGAGTATGTCACCCTTCTTTATTTACTTATGTCGCTATTAGGTGTATATTACCGATAATGTCTAACAATTTATTTAACAATCTTGTAGGGAGGAACTTGATAGAACCAGCAACTCTAGTGTTAAATTCTACAATATTATTACAACTCTGAGAGATGCATGGCCTGATGATAAATATGGGTGGTTGACTAATTCGGTTAGTACCATTTTTTTACGATGATATGGTAATTTTTATTTTATTTTGCGCAGTAGCTAATTTTTTTTTTTGTCGTTGCAGCATATGTGGTGTGCAATGCATATGTTTCATCAGCGATCTTTACGTGATCCATCTCCGTACCACCCTCAACATATTGTGTTTTTGGATCAGTGGTTCGTCAACAAGCTGGTACGTGATTACAAAGAATTCAACGCTAGAAAGTGGACTACGACAAATAGCTATAAGGGTGTCTTCAATGGTACATATCCCGCGGACTCGATGACAAACAAGAAGTGGCTTCATGATGTTGATCATTTGTACGCATGACATTTTATAAATGGTAATCACTGGATTGCTTGGACATTGACATTAGGAAGGAGACCATTCACGTTTATGACAGTATTTTGACATTAGTCGAGGATGATAAATACATTCGCAACGAATGTCGTCCATTCGCGAAGATGGTTCCTGCGATTTTGAACTCAATGGTGCCTACTTGTGTTCGGAAGAGGAGTGATAAACAGTTCGCCGTACGAAGATTGAAAAATGTTCTTGAGAATGACAACCCCGGAGACTGTGGTGTGTATGCTATAAAGTATGTTGAGTGCCTTGCAATTGGTTGTACTTTAAAGGGTTGAATGATAGGAACATTCCACAACTGCGACGGAAGCTAACGGCTGAGATTTATGATGAGGGGGGACTGCCGCGTTTAACTGGAAATTTTTTGACGAAAGCAGAAGCTTTAAGGAAGATAAGGCTCTGAGTAATACCCTCTTGGTTGAAACTATTGTAACTTTTATTTTTACTAGTCTCAGATTTGATTGCATTATGCACGTTTTGCACGTTTTATGAAGAGACGTTCTAATACACAATTTATTTCTTCATTTTTTCACTGCATTATGCACATTTTGAGGAAACACCCTCTTGGTTGAAACTATTGTTACTTCACTCGCAATTAACAACATCTCATGTGATTGGAAAATCCGAGTTAAATTAAACAGCGTTTGGGAAATCAAAGTATAATGAAACAAATGTTTGGAAAAGAAACTAAATCTACCTAAAGATATTGAATCATCCAAAAATTAAACCGGAACCTTACATGTCTTACAATTATGACCAGCTTGATGACATCTAGAACATGTGTGTTCTTTTCTAGGCCATTTTTTGTCTGTGGCTTTCTCCAATGCTGATTTGACTCTTGATTGTTTAGGTCTCCCAGGTGGTGTACGTACTATTGGAGGCAAACACACCTTCGTGGTGACATGATCTGGAACAGGCAAAGCAGCATCCCTTGGCATTATCGAAGTAGAATACGCGTTACACAAGTAGTTGTTGTGATAATAACGATGACACAAAGAGATGCGACATTTCTTACGGGCTTCCGCTGCGGCAAGTGCGTGCACACATGGTAATTTCTCCATATCAAATCGACAACAAGTGTTGCGGTCAATATCTCCCCTCTTGACGTTAATAGCAAACGGATCGGGTGTCACAATCCACGGCAAAGAAGTTAGGTCGTGTATCCCGATCCATGGAACAGTGAACGGATCGGGTGTCATGACCCATGGCAAAGAAGTTGGGTCGTGTATCCCGATCCATGGAACAGTGAACGGATCGGGGGTCACGACCCACAGTGAAGAAGTTGGGTCATGTACCCCGATCATGGAACAGTGAACGGATCGGGGGTCACGACCCATAGTGAAGAAGTTGGGTCGTGTACCCCGATCCCTGGTACAGCAAATGGATTCGGGGTCACGACCCACAGTGAAGAAATTGGATCGTGTACCCTGATCCCTGGTACAACAAACGGATCGGGTGTCACGACCCACGACAAGAAAGTTGGGTCGTGTACTATTGGGGTCAGATTCCACCTCTTGAGAATCAAAGATTGAAAAATGACTAAGTATGGAGAAGCACTAGTAGATGGATCCCTAACCGTGAAGGAGTTGGATCGGGATCCCTAACCGTGAAGGAGTTGGATCAAGATCCCTAACCATAAGGGAGTTGGATCGAGATCCCTAACCGTGAAGAAAGAGTTGGATCGGGGTCAAGCCAAACGGATCAAAGACAAGGCAAGGAGATCAAAGTTGTCGCCACCCGAACCATGACACGAAGCAACCCCGAGCCGTGAGCAATGATGTCACCCGAGCCGTGAGCCATGATGTCATCCGAGCCATGAACCATGGTGTCACCCGAGCCATGAACCATGGTATCACTCAAGCCGTGAACCATGGTGTCACCCGAACCGTGAACCATGGTGTCATCCGAGCCGCTCAGCCACTGCCATCCGAGCCAAAGCCTAAGGACAAGAAGTTGGGCCGAAGTGAGCAAATAAACGGGTGGGCCGAGACAATGAGCCCATGAACCGAAGCCCATGGCAGTGGCAGCCTTTGCTAAAAGGAAATCGCGAAGAATTAGGAAATCTTCCTTATCTCATTAGATATTAACTTAGCCGACTTAAAACTTGTATATATACTCATCTAAACCCCCAGAAAAGGGGATCCGCAATTTTACCTAGTAAAACTCTGTACTTTTGCTCTCATACAAAAAGCTTTCTAAGCACCTTAATAAATCACCATCTTTGGATCTCTGTTTGTGTTTTTAGTGGTTTTTACTCAGGAATTTCATCCCTCTTAACAAACCTTCGACAAATTCAATTGGTGTGGATTCCCGCTCCCACAATTTTAGCGCTAGAAGGAGGGGAGAAGAAATTTTCTTACTCTAGAGAGCCACCGCAAAACTGATCGAAAGAACGATGACTAACGACGGAGAGCAAGACGCTACCGATGTGAGGAACACTGGCATGGAGGATCCGACGAACCAATCCGCGAATGCTGGGGAGACTTCAACAACGCTCACGGAGATGAAGATCATGTTGGAGACGCTGCTCAAGAAGGCGGAAGAGCAAGACACACTCAACCACACGATGATGGGCGAGCTGAAAGCCTTGGCGACGGCGAGTCGAACCCATAGTGTGGGATCAGGTCTTGACCCAGCAAGGCGGATCGAAAGGTGCCTCAACCCGACAGCCCTGGATTTCACAACCCCGCTCAACCCACCAAGAACCCGCGGTAGATTACCGCGACTCAATACAAACTCGGCAGACCTAGCTTCCGGAACGCAAGGAGTTGGCGGCACACCAACGGAGGAGGAACCGACCCTGATCATCAATCTGGAGGAGGAGAACCGAGTGCAACGTAACATGGAAAGCCCTGATGATCCCGAACCCCTAGCAGGTGGCCAGACCCAAACTGAAAGATGCAAGGCCATCCTGGAAGGAGATCAAGAGCTAACCGAGGAGGAGGAGAATATACTTTGGGCCGAGCAAGCACGGATCAACGAAGAGCGCAGAGCAGGAGTCCGAGCCCAGAAAGAAGAGATGGCTATGATGCGAGCAGATATGGATCGAGCTGCTGCCGTTATAAGAGCCGTCCGATCCATGATGCACAAAGCAACTAGCAAGGTGCCGGAAATAGATCGCGTACTGGAGGAAGCACAAAACACCCCGTTCACAGCACGGATTACTGGCACAAGAATTCCCGACCCAGGAAAGATGAAAGTCCCGATCTACGAAGGAAAAACCGATCCGAAAGAGCATCTAACGGCTTTCGCTATAGCCATGGGACGCTCTAATTTCAAAGAAAATAAAAGAGACGCCGGACAGTGTCTTCTCTTCGTGGAGCATCTCAAAGGACCGGCGCTCCAGTGGTTTTCCAGGCTCGAACAGAACTCCATCAACAACTATAACCAACTATCTGCGGCGTTCTTGAAACATTATTCCATATTCATGGATCCCGGAACGTCTGACGCCGACCTGTGGACCCTAGCTCAAGGGCAGAACGAAACACTCCGGAGTTTCATCGGAAGATTCAAAGCTGTTATTTCCAAAGTGGAAGGCTTGAGTGACAAACCAGCCCTACTAGCCCTGAAGCGAGCACTCTGGTTCAACTCCAATTTTCGTAAAGAAATCGCGTTGAACGCCCCCACGATGATACATGACGCTATGCATCGAGCCGCAGACTTCATCACCGAAGAAAAAGAGATGAAAATCCTAACCGAGAAGTACAGGAAGGCCAAGACAACGAACCATTCTCCCTAGGTTTCAACCCCTTTCGAGGAGCTCATAACTATCAAATTGACGCTCCTGGATTCGGTCGAGGAAGAGGCCGAGGCCGTGGAAGAAGCTCATGGAGCACATGGACCAAAAGCGACAGTTCCTATGACGAGATGGCTTACTGCAAACACCATCGCATCTATGGACATTCAACCGCAAACTGTCGCATCCTTGGCTTAAAACTCGCCAAAAAATTAGCAGTTGGCGAACTTGGAGGGAACATCAGCCTTAAGGATTTCGAGATGGATATGAACGCACACAGACCCAATCTGACGAAAGAAGATCATTCCAAACGTGACAGACGGGATGACGAAGCGCCACCCTCCGGAACGAGAAGAAGGATAAGCATGATTATGGGAGGATCTCACTACTGCTCGGATACCGTCTCATCAATCAAAGCATTCCAGCGAAGGGCGGACGTCAGCATCAACTGGTCTAAACCATCGAAGTTTCCAAATGACGTGATATCATTCGAGGAAAGGGAGACAATCGGAATCGACAGACCGCATGATGACCCTCTCGTAATTGAGTTAATCATCAATGACTGCGATGTAGCACGCGTATTGGTAGACAACGGAAGCACTGTAGATGTAATCTTCCTCGAGACTCTCAGAAGGATAAATGTGGACCTGTCCGAAGTGATATCTACCCCAAAACCATTGACCGGATTCTCTAGAGAAACCACCATGACTACTGGAACAATCAAACTGCCTGTCCAAGCTGGTGAGGTGACGAAGATCGTTGAATTCTCGGTAGCTGATCACCCGGCCATCTACAACGTCATCATGGGGACCCCCTGGTTAAATTCCATGCGCGCAGCCGTTTCAACCTACCATCTCTGCCTCAAGTTCCCTACACCAAACGGAGTGAAAAAAATTTGTGGAATCCAAAAAGAGTCTCGTGTCTGCTTCCTTGCCGCACACAAGCTCAGAAATCCAGTAACCGATCCGGTGGCAAATGCAAAGCGCAAGAAAATAAAGACCGACAGAGAACCGATGAAGGAGCTTTCCAAACTGTTATAGTAGTTACAGATCGCGGTGGATCGCGAAGAAGAAGTGTCTAAACCAACTTGCGACCCCATCGTATCAGTTTGCATCGACAATAAACATCCAGAGCGATGCGTAGAAATTGGAGCAATGCGTAGAAATTGGAGCAATGTTAGATGAAAAGATCAAAGAAGAACTCATTGTATTCTTGAAAAAAAATATCAACACCTTCGCATGGGAAGCAGAAGATATGCCTGGCATCGACATCAGCATAACAAGCCACGAGCTGAACGTTGACCCAACGTTCAAACTAGTAAAGCAGAAAAGGAGAAAGCTTGGGCCAGACAGAGCCAAAGCAGTCAACGACGAAGTAGAAAGACTCATGCGCGTTGGTTCAATAACTGAGGTGAAGTACCCGGATTGGCTGGCCAACCCAGTGGTGGTCAAGAAGAAGAATGGAAAATGGCGTGTATGCGTGGACTTCACTGACTTGAATAAAGCTTGTCCAAAAGACAGCTTCCCCCTTCCGCATATCGATCGCCTAGTTGAAGCAACGGCAGGGAATGCACTACTATCCTTCATGGATGCCTTCTCGGGTTACAACCAGATCTTGATAAACCCGGATGACCGCGAGAAGACCCTTTTCATAACGGATCGTGGAATATATTGCTACAAGGTGATGCCATTCGGCCTGAAAAACGTCGGAGCAACGTACCAGCGTCTGGTGAACAAGATTTTCGCTGACCAACTCGGAAAGACAATGGAGGTTTACATAGATGACATGCTAGTAAAATCGCTAAAGAACAGGATCACGTCACTCATCTCAGGGAATGCTTCTCGCAGCTGAACTTTCACAACATGAAGTTAAACCCGACCAAATGCAGATTTGCGGTCACCTCGGGAGAATTCCTTGGTTACCTAGTAACTCACCGCGGCATTGAAGCTAACCCTAAGCAAATCGATGCACTCATCCATATGACTTCACCAAAGACAAAAAGGGAAGTGCAAAGACTTACCGGGAGGGTAGCCGCACTTAACAGATTCATTTCACGGTCCACCGATAAATGCTTGCCTTTTTACGATACGTTGTGAGGGAAGAAGAAGTTCGAGTGGACGGAAAAATGCGAGGAGGCTTTTCAACAACTAAAGATTTACCTGGCCACTCCTCTAGTCCTCACAAAACCAGAAGCAGGGGAACCACTTTTTTTGTACACCGCAGTTTCCGCCACAGCAGTAAGTGGCGTGTTGATTCGAGACGAGCGTGGGGAGCAGAAGCCAATCTTTTACGTCAGCAAAACCCTTATAGACGCCGAGACAAGGTACTCGCAGATGGAGAAATTGGCATTATCCATAGTTATGTCGGCGAAAAAGCTAAGGCCATACTTCCAGTTTCACTTAATTGTCGTCCTAAGCACCTTCCCGATAAGGTCCGTTCTGCACAGCCCAAGTCAGTCAGGGAGGCTAGCAAACTGGGCAATAGAACTGAGCGAATATGACATCGAGTATCGCGGACGAACGTGCGCAAAATCCCAAGTCCTGGCTGATTTCCTTATCGAGCTACCCGAAGAGGACATTGACGACGAAATACAAGGCCAGCTCTGGAAACTCTGGCTCATCCTCCAAAAATAGCGCAGGAGTAGGGATACGGCTAACTTCTCCAACTGGTGAACTACTAGAACAGTCTTTCCGCCTCGATTTCCACGCATCCAACAATGAAGCAGAATACGAAGCCTTGATTGCCGGGATGAAACTTGCTAATGGCCTAAAAATCGAGCAACTCCATGCATTTTGCGACTCCCAACTAGTCGCAAATCAGTTCAGCGGTGAATATGCAGCAAAGGATGATCGAATGGAAGCTTACTTAAAGATCGTGAAAGAATTGGCTGCGAGGTTCAAACAATTCATCCTAACACATATCCCACATGGGGAGAATACCCCAGCCGACGCACTTGCAGTGCTTGCATCAACTTCCGATCCGGATCTGGAGAGAGTAATCCCAGTGGAATTCATCCAACACCCAAGCATCAGACTTTCTGGGACGGTGAACGCCATAACTCGTTCACAAGCCGCTAAGCAAGCAATGGAAGTCGCGATCAGGGAAGAGGAGACGAACGGAATACAGGTTGAATTGGCAAACCATTTGTTCGTTGAGCTGGATATAGTCCCAATGGAAGAAGACAGTCGCGAAGAATCGCCACCCGACGAAAGCAGTGACGGCCCTGTCATCGAACCACAACCCAAGGAGGAAGCAAATGAGGTCAATGGCAAATTAGAATATGGCTACGACAAGAACTGGCTCGGTGAAATCAGAGCATACATATACGACGACATCTTACCAACCGAAAAATGGGCAGCTCGCAAGCTTCGAGCCCAGGTAGCACGTTACGTTTTACTCGATGGAAATGTCTTCAAGTGGAGATTCTCAGGACCATTGCTAAACTGCGTGGACGGAGAAGACGCCATAAAGATTATGGAGGAAGTCCACAACGGTTCGTGTGGCAATCACTCCGGAGGCAGAGCACTAGCCATAAAGATCAAACGTCATGGCTATTACTGGCCAACGATGATCAAAGATTGCAAGGAGTTTTCAGCCAAATGCGAGAAATGTCAACGTCACGCGCCAATAATTCACCAACCAATAGAAATGCTCTCGTCAATCTTATCACCATATCCATTCATGTGATGGTCTATGGACATCGTCGGACCGCTGCATCCTTCAAAACAGAAACGTTTTCTGCTAGTTTTGACAGATTATTTTTTGAAATGGGTCGAGGCCGACTCATACGCTAACATTAAAGATGCGCAGGTGGAAGCTTTGTCTGGAAAAACATCATATGCCGGCATGGGGTTCCATATGAGATCGTGACGGGCAATGGCTCGTAGTTCATCTCAAATTGTTTCGAAACTTTCTGCGACAAATGGAAAATAAGACTGAGCAAGTCTACTCCAAGATACCCACAAGAGAATGGACAAGCCGAAGCAATCAACAAAACAATCCTCGACGGCCTGAAAAAGCATCTTGATGAGAAAAAGCGACGTTGGGCTGAAGAACTGGAAGGAGTACTTTGGTCTCACCGCACCACCCCAAGACGAGCAACGGGGGAAACCCCATTCGCCCTCATATACGGAACAGAGTGTGTCATCCCACAGGAGATACATTTCCCAGGAATTCACCGCAGACTACTACCAGAACAAGAAGGGCTTAATCACCTATTGATGCTTGACGAATTGGACTTAATCAACGAAAGAAGAGATCAAGCCTTGATAAGGATCCAATACTATTAGAACGCAGCGGCGAAATACTACAATTCCAATGTTCGAGAACGATGATTCTATGAAGGCGATTTAGTTTTACGGAAGGTTTTCCAGAACACAACAGAGACAAATGCCAGAAAATTGGGAGCACATTGGGAATGACCTTATAGAATCACAGAGATAGTCAAACCTGGCGTTTACAAACTTGCCAGCATGACGGATGTTCCAGTACCAAGATCATGGAACACAATGCATCTCAAAAAGTACCATCACTAAGCTACTTTACATGAACTACGGGGCAACTTGATCCCTGCAAAGGGTACGTAGGCAACAAGTCTTAGGATGGGTTCAGTTGCCCCCCTCCTTTCAAAGGGGGGGGGGAGTGGGTACGTATACATATACTCGTATACTCCCATCTTTGTAATAGACTCTACGATCTATCAAAGCAAAGTTTTTGAAGATAAACATCCTTCAAGGATCACTAAGTCTTAACAAAACAGACATATCTGAACAAATCAGGCTACAACGGGCATCTCGCCAAATCTTCATTATTGCTGGCCACAATAGTGAACTCTCACATCCATTTCGGATCCAAACTTTCACATCCGTCTCAGGATTAAAAGCGCGCTATACAAATATTCGTTCATTGTCGGAGCGGATACGTTTATGGTAACATATCCGTAAACCGAAATGTTCGTTCTAAACTATGCAAAGCATATGTCCATTATCAGAGCCGAAGCGTTCGTGGTAACACATCCATAAACCGAAAGGTTCAAACTAAACTGTGCAAACAAATGTTTATCATCAGAGCAGAAAAGTTTATGGTAACCTATCTGTGAACAGAAATGATCATCTCGAGACTGATCATCTCATAACTACGCAAACATGAGCTTGTATCCGTTCGTCGGAACAACTGCTTCTCAACAAAGACAATGCAAGCAAAGCGTTTGCGAATCTATCGTATGAAAGCACTACACTTAGAAGTTTGTCGAACGAAAGACATATATTTGTCAACCGCAAGTTAGCCAATCAACAACCAAGCAATAACAATAGGTTCTTATACAACTTGGATAAAGCCGTCCAGGCGTTAGACAAAAAGAAGAGAGTTTAAAACTACACAAAAAACAAAGGATCATAGGACTCTAAGGCTTCGGGATGATCAATCTCCCCTTGCTTTGGCCCTTAAGGGTGCTCATTTTACCCTGCTTTTTCATGATCTTCATTGACGGGGTCAATTACCTTCTCTGGATCGGGAATGACTATGGCATCTCCAATAACTTCCTTAGGAGACGGCTCGGGGACCTCCTTCAAGCTACCTTCACTCGAGTCAGAAAATGTTGGATCCTCTGACGTCTTCTTTAAGCCCGGCACAGTCAAACCTGGTGTTCCCCGGTTCGAACCAGAGAAGTCTTTTATGCCAACACTCGCAGCGGCCGTCTCTATAGGCTCACCATCGTTGAGCTCTTTCAAAATATCAGAGCGAATAGGGGATAATCTTAATGTTTCCCCCAGAGTTGCTACAAATCCAGCAAACGCCTCGTGGGCACCTTGGAGCTCCCCCCTCTGCTCAGCTCAATTCTTCGCCTCGATGTCAAGAGACGGCGGCTCCTCACTTCGAAGAAATTCGATGAACTGGAGATTTCCCTCAATTTGGGCGAGATCAATCATGTTCTCTTTCGGCTCGCCGTCAATCTCACCAAGGAGCTTTTTGGCTCGGGAGACTTTATCTTCAAAGATCATCATCATCTCCCGCTTGGCCTCAAGCACGGCTTGCTCGACCTTGCTCTCATGCAGCTTGTTCGCCGCCTCCAGCTGCCTCGTCAAGCTGGCGATGTGAGCGTCCCGCTTCACTTTACCTGATTCCAGCAGCATGATCCTGTTATCAGCTTCTCTTCGATGCTTCTCATTCCTTTCCATCTCGGCTTCAAGACTCTTAATTCTCTTGAGAGTCTTCTCTCGGTCAGAGGCATGACTTGCTTCGACCTCCTTCAGCTTCCCATCCAACTCGATGGCTCTCTTCCGAGCGTCCTCGATCCTTTCCCCGTCCTTACGAGCGTCGGATTCATACCCAAGGACAATCCTATTGAGATGGGATATGAACTACACAAAAATAAGAAAGGTTAATCGACGAACAAGAGCAACAAGACAGACAAAAACGGTTTGGGCAACGATGGTGAAAATAACAACAGATAGAAAACACACCTTGACGCCCCGAAGGGACACCTCGTTCTAAGCTTTGTTCCTGAGCAAAGTATCAGGAGGAGGGAATTGATCACCCGGGCAGGTGATCTTGGAAAAGATAACTGCGGACGCCACAGCATCGTTATAAACCCCTTTAGGATTAAGGGGAGTGGTAGAAAACGGAATCGCCTCGGGAACAAGTCGAGGGGTTTCAACACGATGCTGTCGCTTTGAC
The DNA here is from genome assembly GCA_900406555.1 of Pseudoturritis turrita. NCBI lineage: Eukaryota > Viridiplantae > Streptophyta > Magnoliopsida > Brassicales > Brassicaceae > Pseudoturritis > Pseudoturritis turrita. The sequence goes on from OVBL01000038.1 coordinate 12,565, forward strand.
GCCTCAACCAACCCTTCACCTTTATTGTCTGTCTGACATTTTCTGCTCGGACCCTTCTTCTCCTTGGCCTTCCTTTTTCCCTTGTCTTTATGCGGTACTATTTGGGAGTCGGCAGGACGAAGGTCTAGTACGACCCCTTGAGAAGCTTCTGGGCGAGAAATCTGTTCGGGTTCATTATGAGAGGAAACTGGATCGGGGTTAAGAGCAACATCGACCTTGGGGTTCGGGAGGCGAAGCTGACCCAACGCTTTGGCCTGCTTTGCCCTCTCTTTAGCTTCGGCTTCCGCTTTCACCTTGGCTGCGGCTCTATCTCTAAAGGTTAGTCTTCCCATGGTATCGTCCGAGTTGGAAGAAGATGATGGACCAATAGATTGACCTTCAAAAAGTGCTCTCTCTACTCGTTGGAGATGGAAATCTTTTCTCCAATTACACTTTAGGGATGAAAGTGCTTTGTGAATCGTGGACAGATCGGGAGGCAATGAAAGTTGGAAGTGGCGTGCTGCAAAAAGAAAACAATATAAGTAAACCTAAAACGAAATCATTATAAAAGGAAACCGAGCCGTAGCTCAAAAAATATGCCATGGGTCGGCTACCAAGTTCTCCCCAGCTGATCTTGATTAAGCTAAGACACCTTGATCCCACTGATGCCTCGGTGATGGGAACGAAGAAAAAGCAGTCCTCCCAGTTGTCATCCTTGGTTGGAAACCCTTTTATGATCTTTTTCTTAGCTTTACCCGATACATAGTATTTCAACTCTCTTTTATTGCGACGCCTGAACTCAAGGAAACTTCTTAAATGCGCGACCCCAACCTCAATGTCCCACTCGTAACTTCTGACAAGAATGCCGACCAGGTGTCTAATCCCCTACAGTTGATTTGGGCAATAGCCAGATTATGCTTCCATAAAAATCGCAGGATCACTTCGGGGATCGGGAGCCATAGTAAGCAGCGATAGAAGAAGCTCTCGTAGAGAGTAAAATGATCGAGAGGAGGTTTATCAGCTCAATCTGTCGAAGAGGGAAGGAAAAATTCAATCTGCTCCGAGATATTAAATCTCCGCCTAAGATCTGTCAACGAATCTAAGGTAGAAAGAGTGGAGCCAGGTGGATCGGGTCATCTTTTAGCTTTCTTTCTTGGTGCTCTTTGAATAGGTCCAATCAGGCGTTCTAACTCCTGTCTAGACACAACCGGATCATAAAACCAATCCTCGGGTTCAATTTTTACCAGCTCGGGATCCACTGCATCAGCAAAAGGATTCACCACCTCGTCAAACGGAGAATCATGAAGTTGAGGGATCCCAGCGTCACTGTCAACTGTCGAGGATTCAGAGAGCACCATTTTTCTACCAAGGACGGAAGGCCCTACTTCCGAGCCAATCGAATCATCCAAATCTTCTAGAATGTTCGCGCCAGACAAATCTGCTCGGCTGCAACTGTGAGCAAGGATCAGATCGGGGGAAAAAGAAGGTTCGGGAAATGAAGATTGATCTGGACTGACAAACAGTCTGGCATACGGATCGGGTGACACTGGCATAGATAGCTGAGACATCTGTTGTGATTGAAAACATATCGGGGTCTATGGAAGAGAGATAAGCAGATCGGGATCCCTAATCACACGGAAGGAAGGATCTAAGTTTTTGAAAATTTGGATAAATAGATCGGGGTTTTTCGACGGCTTATCAGAACATATCGAAACCTCTAAGGTTGGAAGAACCGATCAAGATCTTCTAAGAAAACTGACAGCCAGATCCAAATCTTCAAACAAGTCACCAGAAACTCGAAGAACAGCGGCAGAATTATTGAAGATCGATCGGAAAACTCAAACGGTTCGGTGGCAAAAGGGGCGTCGCGGAGGTGCTAACTACAAATAAACTTAAGCAAAAACTAGAGAGAGAAAGAAGAGAGAGGTTACCTGCTTTGGAGGATTTTCGGAGAAATGAAGGTGTGAGGAATCAAGGGGCAAGACGGTTTATATAAGCAAAAGGTGACGTCACATTCCTCGGGAATCGGCGGAAATGATTACACTCCCCGATAAAGGTAAAATATTCCAAAATCCCCCGAACAGAATCCAAACTCTGGCTTAAACAATGGTTCGGGGCGACAGTCAGAAAACAATTCGGAATCACAGTGAAAGATGGTTCGGGGCAAGTTAACTTCAAACTGCTATTTATCTCGACACTTTCAATATTAAAACTGACGAGCTGGGGGACGAACTGTTGGGGTCAATATCTCCCCTCTTGAAGTTAAGAGCAAACGGATCGGGTGTCACGACCCACGGCAAAGAAGTTGGGTCGTGTATCCCGATCTGTGGAATAGTGAACGGATTGGGTGTCACGACCCATGGCAAAGAAGTTGGGTCGTGTATCCCGATCCATGGAACAGTGAACGGATCGGGGGTCACGACCCACAGTGAAGAAGTTGGGTCGTGTACCCCGATCCATGGAATAGTGAACTGATCGGGGGTCACGACCCACAGTGAAGAAGTTGGGTCGTGTACCCCGATCCCTGGTACAGCAAACAGATCGGGGGGGTCACAACCCACAGTGAAGAACTTGGGTCGTGTACCCCGATCCCTGGTACAACAAATGGATCGGGTGTCACGACCCACGACAAGAAAGTTGGGTCGTGTACTGTTGGGGTCAGATTCCACCTCTTGAGAATCAAAGATTGAAAAACGACTTAGTATGGAGAAGCACTAGTAGATGGATCCCTAATCGAGAAGGAGTTGGATCGGGATCCCTAACCGTGAAAGAGTTGGATCAAGATCCCTAACCATAATGGAGTTGGATCGAGATCCCTAACCGTGAAGAAAGAGTTGGATCGGGGTCAAGCCAAATGGATCAAGGACAAGGCAAGGAGATCGAAGTTGTCGCCACCCGAACCATGACACAAAGCAACCCCGAGCCGTGAGCCATGATGTCACCTGAGCCGTGAGCGATGATGTCATCCGAGCCGTGAACCATGGTGTCACCCGAACCGTGAACCATGGTATCACTCAAGCCGTGAATCATGGTGTCACCTGAACCGTGAACCACGGTGTCACCGGAGCCGTGAACCATGGTGTCACCGGAGCCGTGAACCATGGTGTCACCCGAGCCGCTCAGCCATTGCCATCCGAGCCAAAGCCTAAGGACAAGAAGTTGGGCCGAACTGAGCAAATAAAGGGGATCCGCGATTTTACCTAGCAAAACTCTGTGCTTTTGCTCTCATACAAAAAACTTTCTAAGCAGCTTAATAAATCACCATCTTTGGATCTCTATTTGTGTTTTTAGTGGTTTTTACTCAGGAATTTCATCCCTCTTAACAAACCTTCGACAAATTCAATTGGTGTGGATTCCCGCTCCCACAACAAGTACATTTTCTCTCAGTCAAATTAACTACATGAAGAGACGTTCCACCGGTAACTTGTGCATGATGTAAATCGATTGCTTGTACCATAAGTGTCTTAGCATATGGTACACGTTTCTGAAATAAAAGAAACAACTACATTACAACATTTTTTTATATAAAGTTACAAGGTAATAATGGAGAAAGGGTGTTAATTTTACCTCTAACAGTTTCTCAACCCCACAAGTGAGTCTCGTATTCATTGCTCCCGCATCAGTCCTCAGTTCCGCAAACCATCTTGTCATCATTAACCAGACCGCATCCAAAAGTCGTACAATTGGCAAACTTCTCGAACTTGAAATCGCTTTATTGATGGACTCTGCAATGTTTGTTGTCGTTAAGTTGTATCTATCACCAGGGAAATGCACACGAGCCCACTTTCGTACATCAGCTCTTTCCAAATAGTTATGTAGCGTTGGTTTCAATGATCGGATATCATACTATATGGTATTGAAATCTGACATTCTAAAAGTGTTTGCTGCTTTTTTAACCAAACGAAATACATCTTTGCCTTTGAAACCTACCAAAATATTTTTATATAGATGGTATGTGCAAACTCCGCGACTAGACTTAGAATAAACCTTCTCGATAGCATTTCCAATAGCTATATGTCTATCAGAAATAATTGCAAGCTCTTCGTCATCAGGAATCACAATGCTAAGCTGTCGGAAGAACCATTCCCAAGATTCATCATTTTCGGTATCGACGACTGCAAAACCAACTGGAAATATTTGAAAATTCCCATCTTGAGTTGTTGCGAGTAGTAGTGTCCCTTTATATTTTCCCTGAAGAAACGTAGCATCCACGACAATTACCTTTCTCATGAAGGGAAATCCAACTATACTAGCACCAAATGCAAAGAACAAATACTTAAATCCATCGCACTCATCATCTTCAAGACGTGTGAAAGTTCCTGGATTTACTCTTCTTATTTGGTGTAGATATGTAGGAAACTCTGAGTATCCACTCTCTGCGGAACCTCTAACCAAATTTCTTGCACATAAAAGTGTTCGATGGGACTTCCAGTAATCCATCTAGTAACAAATTTGAAAAGAAAAACTTGTAATCCACGTGTTAATAATCTAGAAAGAGAAAAACGTAAAGTTAAATATGTCAGAATATTACGACTAACCTTGACACCAAATCTCATGTTTAAGGCTTCCCCAACATGTTTTGGGAGAACTTTTGAATCAACACCTCCAACAGAGTCCATATATAGTATTGCAAGTATGTCTGGAGTCGCTTTTCGGGCATGGGCAGAACGTTCTGTAACAGAACATGAATGTTGTGGAACATACACTCGAATAGTAAACTGAGTTGAATCTCCGACTGGGGTAACTCTTACTCTCCATGTACAGCCTTCTACCTAGCACTTAATAACTAACATGTCTGGCCTTGATTTGTCTACCTTAAAATCAAATTGGTGGACGATTGTTAAAATCTTCAACCTTGTCTCCAATGCATCTTTCGTCTCGAAACGTTGTCCGACAGCTAGATCGAGCGCGGATATTTCTAACTTAACATGAGGATTAGCACCTTTTCCCTGAGCATTAATCGACATGGAACCAGTCTTCGTACTTGGCGAATTTTGCTTCTTCTCTTCTTCTTCAGGGGCCATCCTGTATAGAGTAAAATCCTCATCACCTGAAGATGCTCCGTCTGAATCATCACAGTAATCGAACCTCTCATCGTCGTCCTCGTCGTTTTCATTTTTTAGATACGCATCTTCCTCCAAACCTTTTTCTTTCAGTTCGACACAGAGTTGCACCGACTCGGTTTTTAGTTGCTCCAAATATCCATCAAATTGCCTATGATTTTCGACATCTACAGGCGGCTCGGTTTTTAGTTGCTCCAAATATCCGTCAAATTGCCTACGATTTTTGACATCTACAGGCGGTGTGTTTTGGGGTAATGTTATCGACACCTTTCTAGGAAACATGTAGCTCAATTCTACATCGTAAAGTTGCTTCTTGATCTTGTATTCTTCAATCACCATCCGAACAAAATCTCCAAAACAAGTTCTTTCGTTTTCTCTTATAATTTTCTTTCCTCTTTTGTTATCAACACCGAACAACCATCTGTTATTCTGAAGCATCCATTTACCACAAACCAGATTAATGAGCGCCATATTTTTGTTAAAAAGGAATGAAGGATATGAGCCTTAAATATGCAAAAGAAGAAGACGATGACTTGTGACAAAAGAGGAAGACGATGATTTGCGGCTCCGTTTAATGTTTAATGTAGGTTAAATTTTGAGACACTGGTTTTGTTTTTAATTTAATGTACGGTTTGGTCCGATTTAAAAGGAAACAAATCTGTAACAAACTAATTAAATTTTTCAAATTAAGTAAATTTGTGGTCAAAGGTTTGAGGGTAAAATAGATATCGAAAACTCGTTAATAATAAAATTAAAATAAGAATTAATCTAGTAATAAAATAATGAATTAGTGCTAAACTAACTTTTTTTCTAAATAAAGATGGAGAACTATAGTGAAATTTTTTACCCATGGTTAGGAAGAATTTATCCAAGTAAGATCAATATTTTTTGATGCTATCAATTTTGAAGCCTCAAATAAAACCATCATCACCAAATGAGCCGTATTATCCCGTTGTTATCGGCCAACATAAAATTCAGAAAACTAAAAAAAAAAAAAAAAGCAGAAGGATGTCCACTATAATTTTTCCAACATTTCATCCAAACAACGGATTCTTTTATACGGATCGATAATCGCTACTATTATATATTCCAAAATACAAGTTTTTGATTATCCGTAATAAAAACTTACAAACGGAGAAAAATGTCTTTTATTTTTCTAGAACCTTGTTTTGTTTCTACAATAGCCAGTCCGACATAATCAAAATAAACAAAAACAAAAATAAAAAAATATATAAAAATTAAAGAAATAATTATTCAAACAATTTTGAAAAGTTCCTTAATTATTAAAAATTAAAAATGGATAAAAAACTGTTAAACCATTTTTTATTTTTAATAACGAAAATGACATTGATATTCAAAATATATATATTAAAATAATAATAATAAATATTAATAATAATAAATAAATCTTTAATAAAAAATCAAAATCTATTTTATTTTATTTTTATGATAAAAATGCGTTTGCGATGGACGTTTACAAATGGCATTTGCAATCAACGTTTACGATAGCCGTTTGCGGCTGGCGTTTGTGACATTCGTTTGCGATCGGCGTTTGCATTTGACATTGCGATTGGCGTTTGCATCTGAAATCATGGTAGATTTTTTGGACTGTTTTAAATATTATGGTAGAGTTATTTGCAGTATGCAAAAATACGTTATCATTAGTGGTAGACTTATTTTCTAAATGATGGTAGACTTGTATATCAACCGGTGTTTGTGACCGGCAGTTGCATTAGAAAGTTCGTTATATATAACATACAAGTCTACAATGATATGTAAACATATAAGTGTACCATCATTGTATGTAAACATATAAGTCTACCATTATTGTATGTAAGAATACAAGTCTACCATCATTATATGTAAACATACAAGTCTACCGTCATTGTATGTAAGCGTATAAGTCTACTATCATTGTATGTAAGCATACAAATCTACCATTGTAAATCTACCGCCATAGTAACCAATAAATCTACCAACTAAAGGTTGTTTTAGTAAACTCAAAATATTGAATAACTCTACCACCTCAATAATAAGCCTACTACTCATTATAAATCTGCCATCACTAAAAATAAATCTACAATCCAAAACTCGTATAAGTCTACCTCCTATGACAATGAATGTACCACGCAATTTTAATCTACCGTCAAACAAAATAAATCTACCATTCAATTATAAATCTACGAGTTAAATCTAACATTCGACTATTATGTCTATCACTCAGAAGCATCTCTACCACCATTGGTGTTAACTCTACCACTCATATTATAAATCTACCACTCGGAAACATCTCTACCACCAAATAAAAATAAGTCTACGAAAAAGTCTACCATTATAATATTAAGTCTACCATTCCGATTATAAGTCTACAATCATGAAACAAATCTACCATCACTAGAATGGTAGACTTTTTCATTTTTGGTAGACTTATTTTCTCTTATTCTGCCGATGTGTTAAAATATAGTAATGACAGTTTTGTAAATACTTTTTTTGTCATCAAAGGGAAAAATGGTAAAATGGGTACAAAAGATTGTTTTAATAATTATGAAAGATTGTCATTGGTTTAGTAAAAAAAAAATTTCCAAGGTTGTTTGAGTAAACTACCCTCAAAATGAAATGAACAAATCATATGTTATAAACAAATACGAAAATCAGAAAACACTACAAACAAAATGTATTACAAAACAAGCATACCATACCATAACTAAATGGAGGAACACAATTACTGCAATATGGGCAAACTGATATTTGTAAAGTGAAATACATAAATAAATCGATAATACATCAACAATACCGATACATGAATTAGGAAGAAGAACGGATTTACAGAGGCAAGATGATCTTTCCTTAATTCTGAAAATGCCACATAGTGTGACGGTTGCATGGCATTCCGAATCCCAAGATACAACTGAATGATTCTTATGACTTGCATCACTCAAGATCATAAACTTACGAACATTTTTCTGTATTGTACTCTCATAGAAAATAGATAATAAAATAACATAGAAAAAGGAAGATGGAGGGGATTTTAAACAATAAAAAGTGTCAATGAGAGAGAGATCAATATATCTCTTTCAAAAACCAAAAACTTTTTTTTTTGTCATAGTGGAGATAATTATTGTATTAATTATGGCATTAACCATAGAATTAATCACAAAATTGAAAAGCATTTTTCCCTTCTTGACCAAGATTAATTCTCTAAGAGAATTATTTACTTTTTGACAAAGATTAATTTTCTAAAAGACTTATTTACTTTTTGACCCAATTTAAATTTATGTAGTGATCAATTACACAAATAAAAACTTGATACAAAAAGATAGGTTATTGGCAAAAGCTCATATACCCGATCCCGCACCTAAATCCAACCTAAGCCCGAGCCCGTCTTGGCTCAGTTTGGCGCGCGCACATGGTTTTGTATGGATTCACTCTTATATACAATTGTCCTAAGGTCTTTAACCTTGTTAGGACCTTTCCACAATATTTGCTATGCCCATTTTTTGCCTTTCAAGCAAAAAACTTAAGACAATCATTTCTCATTCAAACAAACTATAATTTTGATATATGAGTACACTCCGTTATAGTGTTTGCGGTAATGCATCCATCGCTCTCATAATCCGGTTATTCCTTTAGGAATATATCAGAAAGTGGCCCGGAAAAATACAGGCACAACATGTCTTAAAATTGAGTTCCAACAACCCCCACATGAATAGAAATGATTCTAAACAAAAGAAGACTCAATAGAAGGAATTTTGAGAGTACAAGCGAAAAATCCACTGTATATGAGTTGGTAGCATTTTCTAGCCTTGAACTAGTCATTGTTAATAGTTATCGGGTTTACTCGACCAGGAGGTGAACATGATGTCTTAAACCACCCAGGCTTTAATGTAAACCGAGACAACAGCTATCACACAGCTTCATTTTCTCACATAACTAGGTTCTCTATTGTGTTCATTGTGGCCTTGAGTGAATTTGGAGAATATAGTCTTCCGTTCATTCTCCTAGAAATGGCCTCATTTCACACTCATTAGATGATATTCCATTAGTCTTTGTTTTATGAAGTATCATGTAGTACTCCACTGATATATCAAAGATATGGTTCATATCATTAAAAGCAACGCTTATCTTTTTTATACAGGAAGCACTGTACATCATCTTAGGAACTGGGTGAGTTTCAGTGCTCTAAGCAGATTTAGTTTGATTTAGTTGTCCCTTTGAATCTACATCTTGGGATCTCCAGTTACGTAGATGGGGTTTCCATCAAACATGCTCCTAAGTCATTGGATTTAAACCCATTCCTTTTGATGATTTAACCACTTGATGTCTTGCCAAATTTTTAGTAAATGGATCAGCTAGGTTTTCACCCGATTTTACATAATCTATTGTGATTACACCACTTGAGATCAAATGTCCAATGGTTTTATGTCATCTTCTTATAAGACAAAATTTACCATTGTAGAGATTATTCAGTGCCCGTAAGATAGCCGATTGACTATCACAGTGTACACGTAGTACCGAAACTGGTTTCTCCCACATTAGAATATCTTCCAAGAAGTTTCGAAGCCATTTTGCTTCCTCTGCAGCTTTGTCTAACGCTATGAATTCTAATTTCATGGTTGATCTAGCCAACACAGTTTGTTTGGATGCAAGACAATGTTGCACCTCCTAGAGTAAAGACATATCCACTTGTGGATTTAGAATTTTTGGAATCAGATGTCCAGTTTGCATCACTGTATCCTTCCAAAACTGTAGGTTCTTTACCATTGTGCAGCCCATGACTTTTAGTATATCAGACGTAGCTCAATACTCTAGTTATAACTTAATCCCTAGAATAACATCCGCTAGTCCCATGTCTTTCATATCGAACTTGCTACTAAAAATGTTCTTAGTTTGACTGATCATGTCATTATTGCTACCAATAACGAGCATGTCATCAGTGTACAAACAGAGCAAAACGTACCCATGTGATGTACTTTTGATATATATGCACTTATCATATTCATTCATGCTAAAACTATTTGACATCATGATTTTGTCAAATATTTCATGCCACTATTTCAGAGCTTTCGCAAGCCCAAACATAAACTTTGCAAGTTTACAGACTTTGTGTCTTTTTGACTAAGCCATCGATTTTTCATTTTTTCAAAACTAATTACACCCAAGACTTTAAGCCCTTGTGACATATAGACTATCTTCAATGTATGATTTTACATAATGGATTTGATCTCATGATTGACTACCTTCAATGAAGGTTAGTCCAGTGTAGACATGGCTTTTTAGCTCATTCTTTACAAGAAAGACTTTCATGAATTCTTTCTCTAAGAGACAGACCATTTTAGGTTCGATTATTACCTTTTGTTGAGGTGTCACTACAACTTTTGCCAGCACCCCCACATTTTTAGGTATTTATACTGTGAGATTGTTTGTTCAAGATTCAGGTTGTGGTCTAATCCGATTCGGTTAGGAGTAAACCGAAGAGCTGAGTGGTTTTGGGCTATATCTTTATTGGTCCAAAAGAAGTAAACAGAGGAAGCTTGTGGAATGGGCCTCGGTTAAAGTTTAGAGCCATTATATTCCCAGTCAACGGAGTTAACATATATAGGAGAGAGAAAGAAGATAACCATCTCTAACGGATTTTCTTTTTTCTTCTTCTCCGATAGTTGACCACCATTGTTGTGATTGAGAAAAGCTTCGATAAACTCTAAAAACTCAAGCTCTAGTGAATTCCAGGCTCAAGATCCTGAAGAAAGAAGTACCCGGTGTTTGGGGAACTCTATAATCGTGTGTCTCTGTGTTCTTCTTTGCTTTTATTTTTCGCGACAAACACAAACAAACAAACGAGAGAAACAGAGAGCGAATGAGAGCGATTAGGATCTAGAAGCTCGATCTTGAGCTAAGTATCATAGGCGTATTTTCAACAAGTGGTATAAGAGCAACCAGGCTGGTTGCGGAAGATTCTACGAAGGTGATACCAGAGCAAATCGGAGGTGAAAATCGAAGAGAAGATCGTTGGATCTTTGGGAGACGGTGATCGCAAAAGGCTTCACGGCGAACGGTGGAGCTAGGGCGAGTCTTGGCAAATCAAATCATACGATCTAGAACTCAGGGAGTTTTCTCATCCCTTATTCCGATCCTGTTTCTTAAATCTCAGTTGATATCTTCTCTTGATATAAGTCTCGATTAAGTTCTTGGTAGAATCTTTGAACACTGCTTATTGATCTCTTTGCGTTTACCTGCAGGAAACATAAAGAAACCAGTAATCATATATGGATCCTACTCATGGAAGGTTCGAGATTGAGAAATTTGACGGAAAAGGAGATTTTGGTCTATGGAAATTCAAGTTATTTGGCTAGCTTGAGATATAGGGTTTGGTTTCAGTTCTACAAGAGCCAGAGGTTTTGTCACCAGTTGAGACGAAGGTAACCGTACAAGATGAGGAAGGTAAACCTAAGGTTGTGACTAAGGTTGAAGTACCTGCAACAAGGATTGATCCTCCGTTTGCTGAAAAGGACTTGAGAACAAGAAATCTACTGGCCACATGTCTTAGTGACCAGATCTTGAGAAAAGTGATGCATGAAACTACTGCTCTAAGAATGTGGAAGGCATTGGAAAGGGATTATCAGACGAAGTCCTTGCCCAATAGAATCTACTTGAAACAGCATTTCGCTAGCTATAAGATGGAGGAACACAAATCAATTGAGGAGAATCTTGATGGGTTCTTGAAGCTGATAGCAGATCTTGGGAGCCTTAAGATTGCAATAAGTGATGAAGATCAGGCTATACAGCTTTTTACTAGTCTCCCACCACTCTATGAATCTTTGGTTCATACTCTGAAGTACGGGACAGGTAAAGACACTCTCACTGTCCAAGAAGTAACTACCTCAGCCTATGCAAAGGAGACTGAGCTGAGGAACAAGGGTCTTCTGAATAAATAAAGATCACAGTCTGAAAGTCTTTATGTTGAATCCAGGGGAAGGTCAGAGAAAAGGTTTGAGAATGGAGGAAATAAATAGTGGAGAGCTAAATCTAAAGGGAGACAGAGGTCAAAGTCAAGGCCTAAGACAACAGGGAAAGCTTGTTGGGTATGTGGAAGTGAAAGTCACTGGAAAAAAGATTTTCCAGAGAAAAGAAAGAATGACCAGAGCTACAAGTCTTCAAATTCTGCAAACATAGCAGTAAGGTTACCTGAACCAGTGGCTCTCATTGCTAATACACAGCAGTCAAATGGGTAGTGGGTGCTGAATTCTGGGTGTACATTCCACATGACACCTAGAAAGGATTTACTACTTGACTTTGGAGAGTTTGATGGCACAAGAGTATTGATGGCAAACGATACACACTGTATGGTTAAAGGAATGGGTAAGATCACAGTTGAATGAAGATGGTACTCTTGTTATTCTGAGAAAAGTGAGATACATGCCAGATATAGGAAGAAATCTACTATCCTACGGACAGTTGGAACAGTGTGGATGCAAATATTTAGGAGAGAACTTTGTGGTTACCTTCACTAAAGATGACAGAAAGCTATTGACAGGGAAGTATAATCAGGGTCTATACTATCAGGGGTCAGTGAAAGTGCCACAAGCAAATGCAACAAGGGAAGTTGTTGACATGACAAAGAGATAGCACTCTAGACTAGCTCACATGAGTCAATATGCCATGGATGCTTTGGTCAGAAAGGACTATCTAAACAAAGAAGATGTGTTCAAACTTGGCTTCAGTGAAGGGTGTACTTTGGGGAAATCATACAAGCTAAGTTTCCCAAAGGCGAAGCATACTACAAAAGGTGTGTTGGAGCATATACACTCGGACTTATGGGGATCTCCATCTGTTACCCCTAAGCTTGTCAGGAAGTAAATACTTTATATCTTTCATCGATGATTACTCCAAAAAGGTCTGGATATATTTTCTCAGAACCAAAGATGAAGCATATCAGAAGTTTATAGACTGGAAGGTGTTGGTGGAGAATCAAACTGGATTAAAGATAAAATTATTGAGAACTGACAATGGACTGGAGTTCTGCAACAATTTGTTTGACAAGTTATGTAGAGAATATGGGATAAAGAGGCACAAGACTTACCCCTACACTCCACAGCAGAATGGGATCTCAGAGAGGATTAATATGACTATAATGGACAAGGTTAGAAGCATGCTTTCAGAGACATGGTTGAAAGGAGAGTTTTGGGCAGAGGCAGCCTTCACTGCAGTTTACATCATCAACAGGTCACCAGCTACAGCTATAGAGTTTGATGTTCCAGAGGCAATATGGACAAGGAGTAAACCAGAGTATTGTCATTTGAGAAGTTTTGGATGTGTGGCCTACGTTCACACAGTCAGAGACAAGATAAGTCCAAAGGCAACAAAAGGTATATTTGTTGGGTATGCACAAGGGACAAAGGGATATAGAGTATTGCTGTTAGAAGAGTAGAAAGTTGTCATCAGCAAAGACGTAGTCTTCAATGAGGAAAACTTATTCAGAGACATAGAGTCCGGAAAGATTGAAGTTTTAACTGTTACTAAGAATAAGCCTAAGAAGAAAGTTACTTTTAGTGATGACCTAGTGGAAACTTTGAGGAATAAAACTTTGGTGGGAGAGAGCTCAAATCAAGGTGGAGCAACTGAGGACACTGACACAGAACAAGCTCAAGAGGAGGAGTCTATTTTGTCAGAGGAAGATGACACAGGAACTGAAACTCAGAATCTAGATAATTACCTATTGGCCAGAGATCGAGGTAAGAGAGAATCTAGGCTTCCATCAAGGTATGAGGATACAGACTATGTAGCATATGCTCTAGCAAGTGTAGATTCCATTAACTTTGATGAGCCAAAGTCATATGTAGAAGCTATGAGATGTAAGTCTAGCAGGATGTGGGGTCTAGGAATAGATGATGAAATGGATTCATTGAATAGGAATCAGACATGGATCTTAATAGATAGACCAAAGGATCAGAAGGTCATAGATTGCAAATGGGTCTATAAGCTAAAACCTGGAGCTACTGAGATTGAACAACCAAGGCATAAGGCTAGGTTGGTTGCCAAAGGGTTTGCACAAGTTGAGGGTATAGACTACAATGAGGTGTTTGCTCTTGTGGTAAAACATGTCTCAATCAGGCTATTGCTTTCAGCAGTAGTGAATCAGGATATGGAGCTTGAGCAGGTAGACGTTAAAACTGCCTTTCTACATGGTGTGCTACATGAGACCATATACATGAATAAGCCTGAGGGTTATATTCAGAAGGGTAAAGAAGACAAGGTCTGTCTACTGAAGAAGTCGTTATACAGATTAAAGCAATCACCAAGGGAATGGAATCATAGGTTTGATTCATTCATGGTAAGTCAGAAGTATAAGAGAAGTGAGTATGATCCTTTCGTCTACCTGAAAGGTTCAACTATAGATGATATGGTCTACTTATTACTATACGTAGATGACATGTTAATAGCCTCAAAGGATATAAAAGTCATCAAAAGCTTAAGGATGTTTTGAGTGCAGAGATTGAGATGAAGGATCTAGGACCAGCTAGAAGGATACTAGGTATGGACATACACATGGACAGAGCAAAAGGCATTCTGGTCTTGTCACAAGGAAACTATCTGCATCATATTTTGAAGACTTTTGGAATGTGGGACTGTAAAGTAGTTCAGACACCTATGGGTCCTCATTTTAAGCTGAAGAGCTTAAGTTAGAAAAAAGAGTTGGATGAGGCAGTCTATATGGACAAAATTCCATATGCCAGTGCAGTAGGGAGTTTGATGTATGCGATGGTTGGATCAAGGCTTGACTTAGCTTATGCAGTAGGGCTGATTAGCAGGTTTATGGGAAAACCAGGCAAGGAGCATTGGTTGACTGTTCAATGGGTAATGATATACGTCAAGGGGGATGCGGAAACCAGTCTAACTTTCACTAAGGAGTCATAGTTTTAGGTAAAAGGCTACTGTGACTCAGATTATGCTTCAGACTTAGATAAAAGAAGGTCGATTTCAGGCTATGTATTCACTGTGGGAGGCAACACAGTCAGCTGGAAATCGAGTCTACAAAAGGTTGTGGCTCTATCCACAACAGAGACAGAGTATATGGCACTATCAGAGGCAACTAAGGAAGCATTGTGGCTCAGAGGGATATGTGAAGAGATGGGTTTCAAGCAAAATGCAGCAGAAGTGCACTGTGATTCTCAAAGTGCTATTCACTTAGCCAAAAACAATATGTTTCACGAGAGGACTAAGCACATAGCAATGAAGTAAAGTTTTATCAGGGACGTGATAGCACAAGGAGATATTCAGGTCCTAAAGATACATACTTCAGTGAATCCAACAGACATGCTAACGAAGGTGTTATCTGGTGAAAAGTTTGGTGGTTGTTTGAAGACCCTGAAGGTCATTGACGTATGATACGTCGGTGAGTCTGGAGTCATCTCTGGTGGCTAGGAGATGATGGATCTAGGTGAAGTATTCACATGTCAAGTGACAGAGTATTCTGCCTCTGGTGGCCAGGAGGTAATAGAGCTTATATTTCTGGTCATAGGAAAATAGTGGTGGAGCTGTTTCGAGATTGAAGAAACATGTGGAGCAGATTCTGGGGAAGGAATGATTAGCAATTTCCAGGATCGGAGTTCACAGGATTTGACCGTTGTAAGCAAAGGGAATCAGAACCAAGATGGAGATTTGTGAGATTGTTGGTTCAAGATTCAGGTTGTGGTCTAATCCGATTCGGTTAGGAGTAAACCTAAGAGCTGAGTGGTTTTGGCCTACATCTTTACTGGCCCAAAAGAAGTAAACAGAGGAAGCTTATGGAATGGTCCTCGGTTAAAGTTTAGAGCCCATTATATTCTCAGTAAATGGAGTCAACATATATAGGAGAGAGAAAGAAGATAACCATCTCTAACGGATTTTGTTTCTTCTTCTTCTCTGATAGTTGACCACCATTGTTGTGATTGAGAAAAGCTTTGATAAACTCTGAAAATTCAAGCTCTAGTGAATTCCAGGCTCAATATCCGGAAGAGAAAAGTACCCGGTATTTGGAGAACTCTATAATCGTGTGTCTCTGTGTTCTTCTTTGCTTTTATTTTTCGGGACAAACACAAACAAACGAGAGCGAATGAGAGCGATTAGGATCTAGAAGTTCGATCTTGAGCTAAGTATCACAGGCGTATTGTCAACATGTACAACTGTATTTTACCTCTCCAAAGTTCATGTGACATCTTGCCAATGACTTTATGTGGTAAGCAACGCTTCCCCCCCCCCCAACCCCATTATAGTGTTCATGGTGATACTTCCATCACTCTCATAATCCCATCATTCCCTCAAGAATATATCGGAAAGTTGTCCAGAAAAGTACCGGCCCAACATGTCTTAAAATTGAGTTCCAACACTAAAACATAAAATGTAAATCTAATTTATACAACAATGCAACGAACACTAATAAAAAATTCCAAGTAATTAGTAAAATTAAGAGAGATGAAGCAAAATAACCTCATTATCTCTAGGGTTACCACCGTTGCTACCAAACCTTTAGTAAACACCAGTCCACCAAAATCTAAATAAAAAAAACACAAAACATATGACAATTACCAAACTCGTGGATAATGATACGCAAATAGAATTATACATTATATTAACCTCTTTCGAAACTCGAATACCTCTGGCGAGTTTATGGATCGAGCGTCATTACTAGTCGGATGCATATCTCGGGGTTGCCTGCGTCAAAGGTGACTTCCTCTACGTCTTCTTCCATTCCCACTGCGGCTTGCTGCTCATTAGCGCATTGTAATTGCTACAAATGGGTGAGTTCGGGCCGTGGGAGGTTCTGATTTTCCTTTTCAGGCGGCACATGATTCGCTGCCTCTCCCAGAATTTCCACTATGCCGTCTATAACACCCATCCCAAAGAATTATGATTTCTTGTATGAGTGTTAGAAATTTTTGTATCTTTCATTGCTCAAAAATTTCTTAATACAATAAGTTCATTCAAACTTTACAAAATAGGGATCCTTATTCACCACGCCTGCAAAAGTCCTATCCATTGCCTCCTCTTCCACTTGTGCCATCCTAAGGTCCATTGGACCGGAACACCTTTCATGCAAGGTCTGGTAAGGGGTCAGTACGAATACCAATACTCTACTACTAATAATCCTCACACGATCCCCTGGCGATCATGCAACAATCATTTTTTACAATATCCAATCCACTCAACATATATTATATGTATGCCTAGCCATAGCTAGCATACCAAGTAACTAAGGGAGGCTTATACTCCACATAGTTTACACATCATCACATCATCATTTGTATACCAGTCCGTTACCTGGTCATATCGTGTGCCAGTCCATTACCTAGACACACCATCATAAATGGAGGCTCGACCTGTCGACTTCACACCAAACTCAGTAACTTTCGAAGAACGTTATCCAGACTCCGCGAGTCCTTCTAGTCCAAATCTTTTACGACTAGGTCTCTGTGCTCACTTTTTAGGCCAAACACAATCAACGAACATATGTATCTTCTAGATGCCATACATGCAAATAGATAGTAACTGTGGTATTGGGAACCAACCTAAGTCTATCCAAATTTTAACAAACAATATAACAATCCTATATAGTGAAGCAATCAAACAACCAGATGGTTCACAATCATGTATACTACTTCCAATTTAACTCTAAGCCTTGAATCTAGGTTTTCAAACAATAGTCAAAGCATTTCACGCAATGTGACTGATACAAAGAGTTTTAACCCTAAAATATCACTGCAAGTGCACAGCAGACGCAGTAGTATTTAGGGATCAAATCCACGAGAACCAAGTGAAACGCTACGAATTATAATGGATGAAACTAAGATAAGATGACAATAAAGTTGTTTGTTGAAAAGTGAAACAAAATAGCAATATAAAAATAATGTAAAATCAATTAAAAGCAAGCGTTAAGTCTAGGGTAATTCGCACGAATTCAGAGATCATGAACCAGAGAATTATTCAGGGAATGATAAAGCGCAGTCTTAAACTCAAACATGAATGTTTAACCAATCCACTATTGTGGTATCAATTACTTTATCTAGCAACCTAAGAATCTAAACTGTCGTTTGATCTTAAAATTCTAAACAAGCATTAATGAGCAGGTTTGATATGTTCATAAATTGCCTTAACATCAGCTTTCAGTTGCCTAAGGACAATTTTCTCACCTATGTTCTATCAAGCAATCTATAACACTTTGGATGAATAGATTCAACCCTAAATCATAGACTAAGTGATCAATTTAATCTAAGCAATGAGAACAACGATAGGTGAAGACAAGATGATAAATCCCTATATATGTCTGATTCAATGATTCATAAATTCCCTTGAAACCCTAAACCTAACTATGAACTACTCAGACATGGAAGCAAAGAAACAAGAAGGAGATGAAGAAAAACTCATGGTAATATAATTAGAAATCTAAAAGGGTTCAGAAATCTTCTCAGAGATGTAAAGTTAGCGTTTCGTCTCCCCAAAAAGCTTACAAATCGAAGAAAACCAAAACTCTGAATAGAAAATAAAGTGTTGTAAAAAGGTGTAAAGATATGTAAAGAGGTAGCGTCCGCAATGGCTAAAAATAACATATAAATAGATCTAAAGTCGTTCCTATTCAAAACAGGAAAAAGCCAGGGCGAAAAAGGAAATCTGCTGAAAATCTGGCAAATCTGCACAGTCACTCGGGTGCAGAAAAAAGTCCCAGACCGGTACCCGTGACCGAATGAACTCAGGCGGATATGCAAACGGGTGCAGGCGGCTTGTCCAGGTCCCGTACTCATGACCGAGTGAACTCATGCGGATGTTCAAATGGGTGCAAGAAATTTGTCCTGAACTGGTGCTCATGACCAAGTGAACTAGCTGTTGACTCTGAAACTTGTTCCTTCATCCGTTTTGCTCCAAATTCCATCATTTTCACTTGTATCACCTAAAAGACTTTATAAACACCAGAAAACCAAAAAGACTCGAAAAAAGTAAAAGGCTAAAAATAGGGTTTAAAACAATGGTTAAAAACCCATAAAAATATGATACATCAACTCCCCCAGACCCAGACCTTTGCTTGTCCTCAAGCAAAACAAAGAACTTAGTTTGTGAAAGAAGTTTGAAAACGCGGAAACTCACCTTCTCTGTAAAGCTTTGTAATGGCCATTCATCCCGTAATCAATATACTGCAAAACTAATCTCAATCGAACCACTATGTACTTCTCCGCAGACATTCGCAGCTTTCCAGATTCAACCCACAATTTTGCAACGTCGTCCACAAGCCTTTCATTGCTGGGTCTCATCAGTGATCTCAATGCCAAGAACCTTATAGACTCATTCCCGTCCAATGCCATGACAACCATCCATACAATCCTTGTTACTCTTTCTCTACCCCAGACTTATTCTTTGTTTTCATCCTTTTATTTATTTATTTATTTTTTTTATTTCAAAGGTGTAGGCGAATAATGGTATCACGGAAAATTTTCCTAACCTCGCTTCCAACCTTTGTGTGATCATTCTTCTCGAAGTAAAATAGTGGGATCACAGAAAATTTTCCTAGCCCTTTACTCGAAAGAAAATCCTTTCATCTTTTCTGCTTTTATTAAATTTAGAATAAGAGAGAGGAGTACCATTATGTTTCACAGAGGATGCATTTGTCAGGCAATGAACGAGGAGTCAAGCTCTACGAACATTAATCACGTCTGGTGAGGTAAAAGGAAGAGCTCAGAAATTAGCTCGGACTTAGTGAATTCTGTTGAAAATGTGGATGTCTCTAGTTAGTTGGTCAGTCATTGGATTTTTCATTAGTCGGATCTGAAAGGATTCTGCAACAATGGTGACTAAGATACAAAAAATCAAACAATAAACCAAGAGAAAAATCATAATACCCAACAAAGTTTTGACTTAATAAAAATATTAAAATGACTCAAGAGAAATAAAACAAAGAAAAATGGCGTTAGTCCCAGCAAATACCCTCCCCCAGACTTATTGCACACCGTCTTCGGTGTGAAAATAAATCAGAAGAAGGATATGACTTACGCAAAAGTACATAAAAATGGAAAAGGAAAAAGTACAAGGGAGAGAGAAGAGAAAAACGAGTTTTGATCTTTAAAATCGGGTATAGGGATTTTAAAACATGTTTTTCGGTTCGGTTTTAGTGATTTAAACTAGAAAATCGAGAAAGGGAACCTACCTGGGACTCGGATCGATCGATCCGAGATATCTCACTCTTTTGGATCGATCGATCCACACCTGGATTGATCGATCTGTCCTTTTTTTGTTTGATGAACCTAAAACGGTGAAAACCAAAACAAAAAAGTAGAAAACAAACGAAAAACTAAGTATGTACACTTACTAGTGGGTTGCCTCCCACCCAGCGCTTGTTTTAAGTCACGAGCTTGACTTGGATGCCGTCTAGGCTTGAGAAGGATCACTGAGAGGAACGGTGTCTCCTTCAGTGATTTTGGTGTCAGCAAGATATGGCTTTAGGCGTTGACCATTAACCACAAATTCACCTCTTGTAGTTTCTAGCAACACAACAGCTCCATATGGTCTTACCTCCTTGATGGTGAATGGACCAGACCATCACGATCGCAGCTTTCCAGGAAAGATTTTCAGGCGAGAATTGAAAAGCAACACCTGATCATTTGCAGCAAAGTTTTTAGGAATGATATTTTTGTCATGGTAAGCCCTAATCCTCTCCTTGTAGATCCTCGAATTCTCGTAGGCCATATGACGAATCTTATCTAACTCGTTAAGTTGCATCAAACGTCTCTCAGAAGCAGGCTTGATGTCAAAATTCAA
Organism: Pseudoturritis turrita; assembly: GCA_900406555.1. NCBI lineage: Eukaryota > Viridiplantae > Streptophyta > Magnoliopsida > Brassicales > Brassicaceae > Pseudoturritis > Pseudoturritis turrita. The sequence continues at coordinate 33,384 of OVBL01000038.1, forward strand.
AAACTTAACGACCCAAGCTGCCTTGTATTCGAGCTCCACTCGAAGATGACAAGACTTCCCATAGACGAGATGGAATGGTGTCGTTCCAAAAGGTGTCTTGTAAGCAGTCCTATACATCCAAAGAGCGTCATCAAGCTTTACGGCCCAATCCTTCCTTGTAGTGTTTACAGTCTTATGCAGAATGCTCTTGATCTCCCTGTTGGAAATCTCAACTTGTCCACTCGTCTGCGGTTGTTATGGAGTGGCTACCTTATACTTTACTCCATGCTTCTTCAAAAGACCCTCAAAGACCTTGTTGATGAAGTGAGATCCACCATCTCTGATCATAACTCGAGGTACACCGAAACATGGAAAAATCACAGACTTGAACTTCTTCAAAACCACCTTGGCATCATTGGTTGGACTAGCCAGCGCTTCAACCCATTTAGACACGTAGTCCACTGCGACAAGGATGTATTGATTCCCATAAGAAGATGGGAATGGGCCCATGAAATCAATACCCCAAACATCGAACAGCTCAACCTCCAAGATAAAATTATGAGGCATCTCGTTCCTCTTGCTTATGTTCCCTTGCCTTTGACATGAATCACACTTAGAGACGAAGGCATTAGCATCTCTAAACATAGTCGGCCACCAAAAACCAGCTTGTAGAGCCTTGGACACCGTCTTAAAAGCAGCAAAGTGTCCTGCATAATTAGAACCATGGCAATGAAAGAAAATACCAGGGACTTCTTCCTCCGTTATGCATCGTCTGAAAACACCGTCTGAACACTACTTGTACAAGTATGGCTCATCCCAGAAATAGTGTCTGATGTCTCTCAAGAACTTCTTCTTCCTATACCAAACAAAGTTTCGGGTTCCTTTTCTGAAGCCAAGTAGTTTGCAATGTCACCAAACCAAGGGACCTCAGGAAGCGTGGTGTCGCGAGAAGGTGTGTAATGGTCAATATTCCCAAGGCTGATGGCGTACACGTGTTCCTCAGGAAGGCAATAATCCAAAGGGACATTTTTCTCTACACGTAGTCGGGATAAATGATCCGTAACACCGTTCTTAATGCCTTTCTTATCTTTAATCTCCAAGTCAAAGTCTTGCAGCAGGAGAATCCATCGTAGCAGTCTAGTTTTGGCTTCCTTCTTGGTGAGAAGGTACCTCAAAGTAGCATGATCAGGGTGTACAATCACCTTAGACCAATGATATGACCGGAACTTCTGAAAAGCAAATACTATGGCAAGAAGCTCTTTCTCTGTGGTAGCGTACTTGCATTGAGCATCATCAAGAGTCGTACTCGCATAGTAGATGACATGAAGCTTCTTCTCCTTCTTTTGTCCCAAAACAGCCCCTACTACGTAGTCACTAGCATCCGTCATTACCTCGAAAGGTAGCTCCCAATCCGGTGGTTGGACGATTTGTGCGCTAACAAGTGTTCCCTTGATTGTAAGGAAAATCTCAAGACAAGCATTGTCGAAGTGAAACTTCACATCCTTGCACAAAAGCTGAGTCAAAGGTCTAGCAATCTCTGGAGAAATCCTTGATGAACCTCCTATAGAACCCAGCATGTCCCAGAAAACTCCCAATCCCCTTGACAGAATCAGGTGGTTGCAGACTTGTCATGACCTCTATCTTTGCCTTGTCTACCTCGATACTATTCTCTGAAATTCGGTGTCCCAAAACGATCCCATCTCTGACCATGAAGTGACACTTCTCCCAGTTTAACATAAGATGTTTCTCCTCGCAGCGTCGTAACACCTTGCACAAATTAGAAAGACAAACAGAAAAAGAAGATCCATAGACAGAAAAATCATCCATAAAAACTTCCATTATGTCCTCAATCATGTCAGTAAAAATTGACATCATGCATCTCTGGAACGTGGCTGGTGCATTAAACAAACCAAATGGCATTCTGCGATAAGCATAAGTGCCATAGGGACAAGTGAATGTGGTCTTCTCCTGATCGTCTGGATGGATAGAAATCTGAAAGAAACCAAAATAACCATCTAGAAAACAATAGTAAGCATGGTTAGCCAATCTCTCAAGCATCTGATCAATAAAAGGCAAAAGAAAATGATCTTTACGAGTAGCAGAGTTGAATTTCCTATAATCTATGCACATACAATGACCAATGACCGTCCTAGTTGGGATCAACTCGTCCTTATCGTTCTTAACCACAGTCACTTCACCTTTCTTTGGCACAACATGGACCGGGCTCACCCATTTACTATCAGAGATAGTGTATATGATGCCGGCCTCTAGAAGTTTCATTATCTCCTTCTTTACAACATCTTTTAGATTCGGGTTTAACCGTCTCTGATATTCTATAGAAGTCATCGACTCATCTTCTAGATGGATCCTTAGCCCGGGTGGAAGTGTTTTGAGCTCTACCTTAGGAGCTTTAAGCTCGCTCCATTGGTTAGATGGTGCAGGAAGGGTTGCTGCTGGAGACTTCTCGACAGCCTCGTCCAAGCTCATGTAAGCAACCATCTTCCCCAAAATCTGGCTCGAGTTCAACATCTCTGCATACCCAGTCGCATCGTCACTCCAAAATCCATGCTCGCTCGCAGCCCTTGTCAAAGCAATCTCCAATGGGTCATCAACTATAATCTCTTCTGCGGCCTCGTTAGAGATCTCTAGTGAGTCATCGACTGAGAATGTCTGTCCATCCAACATAGGCTTTTTCAGCAGTTTGTCCATCTCAAACTTCATGACAATGTCTCCTAGGTGGAGATCTATTCGCCCATTCCTCACATCTATGATAACTCCAGCAGTGCATAAGAAAGGTCGTCCCAAGAGGAGGAGATCCTTTGGCTCTTCTTCTAGCTCTAGAACCACGAAATCTGCAGGAACAAAAGCATTGCCAATCCTCACATGTAAGTCCTTTAGAATCTCAACCGGCAACTTCACAGAACGATCGGCAAACACAAAGAAAATTTTGGTTGGCTTGAACTTTGTGAATCCAAGTCGCTTAGCCACAGAATATGGCATCAAGTTAACACTCGAACCTAAATCACACATAGAACAAGCAAACGTCATTGCTCCAATCTGCACAGAGAAAACAAACCTCCCTGGATCTCCATGCTTCTTAGGCATCTTGTTTTGAAGGACGGCGCTGCAATCTTTTGAAACCTTGACAAAGTCATCTTCTCCAGAAACCTTACTTGTCACCAAGCCTTTCACATATCTCTTCATCGCAGGTATCATCTAGATTGCATCAGCAAGAGGGAGCTTCACTCTTAGATCATCTAGCATCTCCTTGCACTTTGCCTCTTCTAAGTCCTTCCGCGACTTCTTAGGGCGAGTGGGGTATGGAACCCTTGGAGCATAGACACGCGCAGGCAGTGGCTCATTTGCAGTCGTGTCGCTTGAAGGCTCTCTCACCAGCTCAGCTTCTGAATCTTTCCTCTCTTCCAATTCAATGACTCCATCGGCATCTTTTCATTTTCCCGCAACAGGCTCTATCACTTTTCCACCTCTGAGCGTAATAACATTTACGAACTCGCTCCTAGGATTTTGCTCTGCCTTTCCTGGAATGACTCCCTGTGATCTCTTGATCACTTCGGCCGTTTGAGCTACCTGAGTATCCAGCTTCTTCACATGAGCAGAGAGCGACTCAAATTTACCATTGAGATCACTGTACATGTTATCCACCTTGACGTTGATTTCATTGGCCGATTTCTGTTGGTTGAGTAAAAGCTGATGCATGATAACCTTGAGGTCATCACCAGAGTTGTTCGCAGAGCTCATAGAGGCTTGGAATGGGGCTTGTGTCGTTGGTTGGAAGTTGTTGAATGGCTGTTTCTGCAGAAACCACCATGAAATCTGTTCTGGCCCTGATTTTGCACGAACTGATTTCCCTGAAAATCCTGAGAGAAGTTCTTCTGAAAATCCTGATTTTGCACGCCAGTCTGTCCTGTAAACCCCTGAAAAGCAGTGGCGCCCGCGTTTTGCACGGTATGTTTTCCCTGAAATTGTTGACCCTGAACGTTCACTTGCTGTGGGTAGACTTGATCTTGTGGATTCTCGACATTCGTGCTTCGGTAGGACAGATTTGGGTGATTTCTGTAATTCTGGTTGAAACCCCTGTTTTGCAAGAAACTTTGCTCGTTCACATAATTCACCTCTTGCAACTCACCAGCCCCTTCTTCAGCGAATTCCTGGTAGAAAATAGGGTCCGTTCCACTCTCGCAAAACTAAACACCTCTTTGACCTTGACTTGCCTTCAATAGCTGATTCACCTTCTCATTCAGCTCGTCGATCTTCTTGAGACTCCACGCTGTTGACACGCTTAGACCTATCATACTCAGCGCAACGGTTGTTGGAACTTGCAGCCAAGTTCTCAATCAGTTGGTAGGCTCCATCCTTACTCTGAGTCATGAAATCCCCAATTCTAGCAGCGTTGAGAGCGTTCTTGTAATCCCACTCGATTCCATCGTAGAAAATGCTAAGAATCTACCCATCCGAGTATCCATGATGAGGGCACTCTCTGTGATACTCTTTGAACCTCTCCAAAGCCTCACAGAAGGACTCTCCTGAATGTTGCTGGAAGGTGGTGATCTTGTTCCTCAGCGAAGCCGTCTTGGATTTGGTGTAGAAGTGATCCAAGAAAGCAGCTCTGCATTCATCCTAAGTAGTCAACGACCCAGGAGGTAGAGATTTGAGCCATCTCGATGCCTTGTCTGCCAGAGAAAATGGGAAGAGCTTGCACTTGATGTAATCATCTGGCACCCCATTCGCCTTAGTTCTCTATGTGATCCATAGGATTTTGAGCTGGTAGACCATGAAACACGTGCTGCTTCACCAACCCGATCATCTGAGGCTTGATCTCGTAATCTTGCCTTGCATGGGCTGGTGGACAGATAGTAACTCTGTTATGGTAGAAAGTATGGGGAGTGTCGGCATCCCCAATCGCAGGCGGTCGCTGTTGTTGTTGTTGCTGTTGCAGCAACTGTTGCATCTACTGCTGTAGCCTCTGAAGTTCGGCTGCAGTAGCGAGTGCATCGTTGTCGATTTGATCATCCATTGTGACTTGATTCGACCTTGTCTTCCTGTTCTCTCTCTCTAAACTTGTTTGGTTGCTGAAGTTGAAAAGGTTGTTAGATCCTTTGCTTCTTCTTTGCATACACCTGAAACACACAAGAGAGAAAGTTAGTAAACCTTAGCCTAAACTTCAAACAAAAATTCGAAGGTAACGCAATTGGTGCCCGGTGTTCGGGTCGGTTTTCACCCCACATATCAATGTTCGAAAATAGCGAGCTCACCACGAACTCGGTCCACAGCAGAGAGCGATCTCAGCAAAAACGGTGAAGTGAGCTCGGCATTATTCCCAAAAACGAGCTCGGCAATATAGGAGCTCGGTAGAAACCGAGCTGGAGATTCATATCAGCTCGGAACCGAATGAAAATTAGTGAAGAACAAGATATTTGAGCTAGCTTTCTGATGGAGTTGGAATCGTATCATTTGGAGTTGCGATTGGCGAGATATACCCGATTTACTGAGGACGTGCCGAGCTGCAGCGATGAGCTCGGGTCTGCCGAGCTGAAGAGATGAGCTCGACAGGATACCTTGATGTCGGTAGATCGATCTGAAATTTGGACAGGAAATAGATAATTGAGTAAGCTTTTATCCTAAATAGATTTAAAGTCATTTGGATCAATGGACAGAAAGTTACCTCAATTATTGTGAAGACATGCCGAGCTGCAGGGATGAGCTCGGGTTTGCCGAGCTCAAGAGATGAGCTCGGAAAGATACCTTGAAGTCGGTAGATCGATCTGAAATTTGGACAGGTGATAGATAATTGAGTAAGTTTTCATCCAAAGTAGATGTCAAGTCATTTGGATCAATGGACAGAAAGTTACCTCAATTATCGTAAAGACATGCCGAGCTGCAGGGATGAGCTCGGGTCTACCGAGCTGAAGAGATGAGCTCGGAAAGATACCTTTAAGTCGATAGATCGAGCTGAAATTTGGATAGAAGATGGATAATTGAGTAAGCTTTCATCCGAAAGAAAACTCAAGTCATTTGGATCAATGGACAGAAAGTTACATCAATTATCGTGGAGACATACCCACCTAGCCGAGCTCATTATCTACGAAGCGACGAGTTCAATGAGCCCGAGCTCATCGCAAAGATGGCCGAGCTCATTAGCTGAAAAGTGACGAGTTCAATGAGCCCGAGCTCGCCATGAGGAGATAGGCCGAGTTCATCATTCAAAACAAGGCCGAACTCGTTGTTCAAGAACAATACCAAGCTCAAAGACAGAAAGTTGGGCCGAGCTGAGCAAGTGAACATGTGGAACGAGATGACAAGCCCAAATGCTAGAATCCATGATGACGAAGTAACAAGTTCGAATCCACATGGAGATATGATGAAATCAAAGTCCATGGTTATAAGCCGACTTTGCTAAAAGGAAATCCCGAGGAATTAGGAAATCTTCCTTATCTCTTTAGACATTAACTTAGCCGACTTAAACTTATATATATACTGATGTAAACCCTCTGAAAAGGGGATCCGCAATTTACCTAGCAAGACTCTGTACTTTTGCTCTGACACAAAAAGCTTTCTAAGCAGCTTAATAAAACACCAACTTTGGATCTCTGTTTGTGTTTTTTGGTGGTTTTTACTCAGAAGTTTCGGATCTCTCTAAAAGATATAACAAATTCAATTGGCGTGGATTTACACTCCCACAATTTGGCGCTAGAAGGAGGGGAGAGAAACTTTCTTACTCCAAGGAACCACCGCACGAACGATTCGAAGAAGATGACTAGCGACGGACGAACTAACTACCCGTAGGACACGGGGATCGATGGATCTGGAGCTACTGATACACCAACGCCTGCAGTCGCGGAGACAAGCCCAGAGGCACTGACTCAGATAAAGACGATGCTAGAGACGCTGCTCAAAAAGGCGGAGGAGCAAGACAAGCTCAACACAACACTGACCGATAAGCTGGAAGTCCTTGCGATGGCAAGCCGAGCCCGAGGTAGGGGCTCAGGAGTTGACCTAGCAGGGCGCCCCCTTCGACGTCTCAATCCAACAGCCCTAGATTTCTCAACCCCGCTCAATCCACCGCGGACCCGTGGAAGATTGCCGCCACTCCATCAAAGCTCAGCAAACCTAGCCTCCGGAATGCAAGAAGCAAGCGGCACACCGATCGAAGAGGACTCTGCCCCAATCATCAATCTGGAGGAAGAGAATCGAATGGAGCAAAACATAGAAAACCATGAGAACCCTGAACCATTAGTAGCGGGCCAGACCCGAGCTGAAAGATGCGAATCCATCCTTGAAGGAGGTCAAGAGCTGACCGAGGAGGAGGAGAACATAATCTGGGCCGAACAAACACGGATCAACGAAGAGCGCAGAGCAGGAGTTCGAGCCCAGAAAGAAGAGATGGCTATGATGCGAGCAGATATGGATCGAGCAGCTGCCGACATAAAAGCTGTCCGATCCATGATGCACAAAGCAACTAGCAAGGTGCCAGAGATAGATCGTGTGCTGGAGGAAGCACAGAACACCCCGTTCACAGCACGGATAACTAGCACCCGAATTCCGGACCCTGGAAAGATGAAAGTCCCAATCTATGAAGGAAAGACCGATCCGAAGGAGCATCTGACGGCCTTCGCTATAGCCATGGGGCACTCAAATTTCAAGGAAAACGAAAGAGACGCCGTACAATGCCTTCTCTTCGTGGAGCATCTCAAGGGACCGGCGCTCCAGTGGTTTTCCAGACTCGAACGGAACTCCATTAACAGCTACAACCAACTGTTAGCGGCATTCCTGAAGCATTACTCCATATTCATGGATCCCGGAACATCCGACGCCGATCTATGGACCCTGGCTCAAGGGCAGAATGAAACACTTCGGAGTTTCATTGGAAGATTCAAAGCCATCATGTCTAAAGTGGAAGGCCTAAGCGACAAAGCAGCCTTACTTGGCCCTGAAGCGAGCACTCTGGTTCAACTCCGATTTTCACAAAGAAATCGCGCTAAACACCCCTACAACGATACAGGACGCTATGCATCGAGCCGCAGACTTCATCACCGAAGAAGAAGAAATGAAAATCCTAACCGAGAAGTACGGGAAGGCCAAGACAGCGAACCATTCTCCCCAAGTTTCAGCTCCTTCCAACGCTAGGAAGAATAACCAAGGCTCCGGCTATATCCAGCACGAGGGAGGTTTTCGAGGAGCTCATAACTATCAAATTGACGCTCCTGGATTCGGTCGAGGCAGAGGCCGAGGCCGTGGAAGAAGCTCATGGAGCACATGGACCAAAAGCGATAGTTCCTATGACGAGACGGCTTACTGCGAACACCACCACATTTACGGACATTCTACCGCGAACTGCCGGATTCTAGGCTTGAAGCTTGCTAAAAAATTAGCAGCCGGCGAGCTTGGAGGAAGCGTCAGCCTCAAGGATTTCGAGATGGACGCACACACATATAAACCCGACCTGACAAAAGAAGATAACACCAAGCGCGATAGAAGGGATGACGAAGCGCCACCCTCGGGATCAAGAAGAAGGATAAGCATGATAATGGGAGGATCCCACTATTGTTCAGATACCGTCTCGTCGATCAAAGCATTCCAGCGAAGGGCAGACGTCAGCATCAACTGGTCTAAACCATCTAAGTTTCCAAACGACGTGATATCATTCGAGGAAAGAGAAACGGTCGGAATCGACAGACCGCATGATGACCCTCTCGTGATCGAGTTAATCATCAACGACTGTGACGTAGCACGCATATTGGTGGACACTGGGAGCACCGTGGACGTAATCTTCCTCGAGACTCTCAGAAGAATGAATCTAGACCTGTCCGAAGTGACACCTACTCCCAAACCCTTGACAGGATTCTCTGGAAAAACCACCATGACTACTGGGACGATCAAACTGCCTGTCCAAGCTGGCGAGGTGACAAAGATCGTCGAATTCTTTGTAGTTGACCACCCGGCCATCTACAACGTCATCATGGGCACCCCCTGGTTAAATTTGATGAGCGCAGCCGTTTCAACCTACCATCTCTGTCTCAAATTCCCTACTCCAAACGGCGTGAAAACGATTAGAGGAAATCAAAAAGAGTCTCGTGTCTGCTTTCTAGCCGCACACAAACTCAGAAACCCGGTGACTGATCCGACGGCAATTTCAAAGCGCAAGAAGATAAAGATCGACAGAGAACCGGTGAAAGAGCTTTCGAAACTGTTATAGCAGTTACAGATCGCGGCGGATCGCAAAGAAGAAGCGACTAAACCAACTTGCGACCCCGTCATATCAGTTTGCATCGACAACAAACGTCCAGAGCGATGTGTAGAAATTGGAGCAATGTTAGATGAAAAGATCAAAGAAGAACTCATTGCATTCTTGAAGAGAAATATCAACACCTTCGCAGGGGAAGCAGAAGATATGCCGGGCATCGATATCGGCATAACAAGCCACGAGCTGAACGTTGACCCAACATTCAAACCAGTAAAGCAGAAAAGGAGAAAGCTTGGGCCAGACAGAGCCAAAGCAGTCAACGACGAAGTAGAAAGACTCCTGCGCGTTGGTTCAATAACTGAGGTAAAATACCCGGATTGGCTGGCCAACCCAGTAGTGGTCAAGAAGAAGAACGGAAAATGGCGCGTATGCGTGGACTTCACTGACTTGAATAAAGCTTGTCCAAAAGACAGCTTCCCCCTTCCACATATCGATCGCCTAGTTGAAGCAACGACAGGGAATGCATTACTATCTTTCATGGATGCCTTCTCTGGTTACAATCAAATCTTGATGAACCCCGACGATCGCGAGAAACCGCTTTCATAACAGATCGTGGAATTTATTGCTACAAAGTGATGCCATTCGGCCTGAAAAACGCCGGCGCAACGTACCAGCGTCTGGTAAACAAGATGTTCGCTGATCAACTCGGAAAGACAATGGAGGTTTACATAGATGACATGCTGGTAAAATCGCTGAAAGAACAGGATCACGTCACTCATCTCAAGGAATGCTTCTCGCAACTGAATTTTCACAACATGAAGTTAAATCCGACCAAGTGCAGATTCGCAGTCACCTCTGGAGAATTCCTTGGTTACCTGGTAACTCACCGCGGCATTGAGGCCAATCCTAAGAAAATCGACGCACTCATCAATATGACTTCACCAAAGACAAAAAGGGAAGTGCAACGACTTACCGAGAGGGTAGCCGCACTTAACCGATTCATCTCACGATCCACCGATAAATACCTACCTTTCTACGATACCTTGCGAGGGAACAAGAAGTTCGAATGGACGGAGAAATGCGAGGAGGCTTTTCAACAACTAAAGAGCTACCTGGCTACAACTCCAGTCCTCACAAAACCAGAAGCAGGAGAACCACTTTTTCTGTATACCGCAGTTTCCGCCACAACAGTAAGCGGTGTGTTGATTCGAGACGAGCGTGGGGAGCAGAAGCCAATCTTTTACGTCAGCAAAACTCTTACAGACACTGAAACAAGGTACTCGCAGATGGAGAAATTGGCACTATCCATAGTTATGTCGGCAAGAAAGCTACGGCCATACTTCCAGTCTCACTCAATCGTTGTCCTGAGCACCCTCCCGATAAGGTCCGTTCTGCACAGCCCAAGTCAGTCGGGGAGGTTAGCAAATTGGGCAATAGAACTGAGCGAATATGACATTGAGTATCGCGGACGAACGTGCGCAAAATCCCAAGTCCTGGCTGATTTTCTTATCGAACTACCCAAAGAAGGCATTGACGACGAAATGCAAGGCCAGCTCTGGAAACTCCATGTTGATGGCTCATCCTCCAAAAACGGCTCGGGAGTAGGGATACGACTAACTTCTCCAACTGGCGAACTACTGGAACAGTCTTTCCGCCTCGGTTTCCATGCATCCAACAATGAAGCAGAATACGAAGCCTTGATTGCTGGGATGAAACTTGCTAATGGCCTAAAAATTGAGCAACTCCATGCATTTTGCGACTCCCAATTGGTCGCAAATCAGTTCAGCGGCAAATATGCAGCAAAGGATGATCGAATGGAAGCCTACTTAAAGATCGTGAAAGAATTAGCTGTGAGGTTCAAGCAATTTATCCTAACACGTATCCCACATGGGGAGAATACCCCGGCCGACGCGCTTGCAGCGCTTGCATCAACTTCCGATCCGGATCTGAAGAGAGTAATCCCAGTGGAATTCATCCAACACCTGAGCATCAGACTTTCCGATACGGTGAATGCCATAACTCATTCACAAGCCGCTAAGCAAGCAACGAAAGTAGAGATCAGGGAAGAGGAGATGAACGGAACACAAGAAGATTTGGCAAACCATTCATCCTTTGAGCTCGATTCAGTCCCAATGGAAGAAGACGGTCGCGAAGAATCGCCATCCGACGAAAGCGGTGATGGCCCTGTCATCGAGCCACAACCCAACGAGGAAGCAAACAAGGTCAATGGCAAAGCAGAATATGGCTGCGACACGAACTGGCTCGGCGAAATCAGAGCATACATATACGACGGCGTCTTACCAACCGAAAAATGGGCAGCTCGCAAGCTTCGAGCCCAGGCAGCACGTTACGTTTTACTCGATGGAAATGTCTTCAAGTGGAGATTCTCAGGACCATTACTAAACTGCGTGGAAGGAGAAGACGCCAGAAAAATTATGGAGGAAATTCACAACGGCTCGTGTGGAAATCACTCTGGAGGAAGAGCACTAGCCATAAAGGTCAAACGTCACGGTTATTATTGGCCAACGATGATCAAAGATTGCAAGGAGTTTTCAGCCAAATGCGAGAAATGTCAATGCCACGCTCCAATTATTCACCAACCAACGGAAATGCTCTCATCAATCTCATCACCATATCCATTCATGCGATGGTCTATGGACATCGTCGGGCCGCTGCATCCCTCCAAAAAGAAACGCTTCTTGCTGGTTTTAACAGATTATTTTTTGAAGTGGGTCGAAGCCGACTCATATGCCAACATTAAAGATGCACAAGTGGAAGCCTTCGTCTGGAAGAACATCATATGTCGCCATGGAGTGCCTTACAAAATCGTGACAGACAATGGATCACAGTTCATCTCCAATCGTTTTGAAGGTTTCTGCAACAAATGGAAAATCAGACTTAGTAAGTCTACTCCACGATATCCACAAGGGAACGGACAAGCCGAAGCAATCAACAAAACAATCCTCGACGGCCTGAAAAAACGTCTTGACGAGAAAAAGGGATGTTGGGCTGAAGAACTGGAAGGAGTACTTTGGTCTCACCGCACCACCCCAAGACGAGAAACAGGGGAAACCCCATTCGCCCTCGTGTACGGAACAGAGTGTCTCATCCCACCAGAGATACATTTCCCAGGAATCCGCCGCAGACTACTACCAGAACAAGAAGGGCTTAATCACCTATTGATGCTTGACGAATTGGACTTGATCAACGAAAGAAGGGATCAAGCCTTGATCAGGATCCAGAACTATCAGAATGCAGCGGCAAAATACTACAATTCAAATGTTCGAGAACGACGATTTTACGAAGGCAATTTAGTTTTACGGAAGGTTTTCCAGAACACAGCAGAGACGAATGCCGGAAAATTGGGAGCACATTGGGAAGGACCTTACAGAATCATAGAGATAGTCAAACCTGGCGTTTACAAACTTGCCAGCATGACGGATGTTCCAGTACCAAGATCATGGAACGCAATGCATCTCAAAAAGTACTATCACTAAGCTACTTTACATGAACTACGGGGTGACTTGATCCCTGCAAAGGGTACGTAGGCAGCTCGTCTTCGGACAGGTTCAGTTGCCCCCCTCCTTTCCAAAAGGGGGGGAGTGAGTACGTATACACATACTCGTATACTCCCATTTTTTGATAACAGATTCCACGATCTATCAAAGCTTTGTTTTTAAACATAATTTTTACCTAAGCATCCTTCAAAGGATCACAAAGTCTTAACAAAACAGACATATTCAAGCAAATCAGACTACAACGGGCATCTCGCCATATCTTCACTGTTGCTGGCCACAATAGTAAACTCTCACATCCATCTCAGGATTTAAAGCGCGCTATACAAATATTCGTTCATTGTCGGAGCGGATACGTTTATGGTAACGCATCCGTAAACTGAAATGTTCGTCCTAAACCGTACAAAGCACATGTTCATTATCGGAGCGGAAGCATTCTTGGTAACGCATCCGTAAACCAATATGTTCAAACTAACCTATGCAAACATATGTTCATTATCGGAGCAGATAAGTTTATGGTAACCTATCTGTAAACCGAAATGACCATCCCGAGACTGATCATCTGATAACCACGCGAAGCAAACCCTTATACTCGTTCATCGGAACAACTACTCAGCGAAAACAACGTAAACAAAGCGTTTTTGAAAGACATATATATTCCAACACAAAGGTTAGCTAATGAGCAACCGAGCGATAACGATAAGTTCTTAGACAACTTGGATAAAGCCGTCCAGGCATTAAACAAAAAAGAAAGGAAGAATTTTAAACTAGACAAAGAACAGTGGATCATAATCCTCTGTTATCTCAGGGGTCGTGACCACCCTCTGCTCCGGCTCCACCGTTTGCTCAGCTACATCACCACCAGGTGCTTTGTCTTCTTCGGGTACCACCTGGGCAAACTCTTTGATGTTTTCCTCAAAGACAGCCTCATCGCCTTTCTCGGAAGACGGTTCGGGAGTTGGTTCCTCGACAACCTCCTTCGAGCTCAACTCAGCCAAGCCTGGAGTTCCCCTGTTCAAACCAGAGAAGTTCCGAATTCCAATACTCCCAGCGGCTGTCTCCATTGGCTCGGTATCATTAAGCTCGGCCAGAATATCAGAACGGAGAGGCGTCACCCGCAGATCCTGCTCTAGGTCGGTAACAATCCTGGCAAACTCCTCATAAGCTCCTCCCATCTCGGTGCACCTTGTCGTGAGATTTTCCATCTCGGCATTAAGATCAGGAGGATCATCACCCTTGAGAAGCTCAACAAGTTGAAGATTTCCCTCAACCTGTGCTAGATCCAACATGTCCTCCTTCACCTGGTTGATCTTCACGATCTTTGCTTTAGCTCTAGAGACTTTTCCCTGAAATCTCTCCGCCATCTCGCGCCGAGCCTCCACTATAGCCTGCTGAATCTTCACCTCTTGAAGCTCGTTGACAGTTTCTAATTGCCTTGTGAGCTCGGCTATCTTGGAGTCACGGCGAACTTTGCTATTCTCCAAAACCTTGACTCTCTTCTCTGCCTCAGCACGACTGGCTTCCACCGCTCCTTTCTCAGATCGGAGGTCATTTACCAGTTTTGTGGCCCTGTCGAGTTCGGCTTGGAGATCCAGAGCTTTCTTTCTGGCATCTTCAACGCGGGTCCTATCCAGACGAGCATTACGGTCGTAGTCAAGAGCTAACTGGTTGATATGCGCAAGGAACTACAGGTAAAAACAAATCATGCTTCAGAGCAGAGAAAACGGTAATCGCAGAACCAAGAGTAAAAACAATGGTTTGGTCAATCGCGTACCTTGACACCACGCATTGCCATCTCGGCGTAGGCTTTGTCGTGAACTAGAGTGTCTGGAGGGGGGAAATTAACTCCGGGACGAGTAACTTTAGAAACTAGGAGAGCAGAGGATGAGCCATCATTGTAAAAACCCCCTGATACCGGAGTATCGGAGGGAGTTGGCTCGGTAGCCATCCAAGATGATGCAGGCTTCTTTGATCTTTTTGCAGGCTTCCCCTCAGCTGGGTTTCCACCCTTGGTTCGTTTTCGGCTCTGCTCACCTTCTTTACCGTTCCCATTATGTCGAACAAGGGAGGACTCGACAGGTCGGCAAGCCAAAATAACTTCTTGTGAGCTCGGGACAGCTGAATTTGACTCGGGAGGATCTAAAGCCAGCGGAGGTTCAGCAGGTACATCTATCTTCTGAGTTTCTGTTCCAGCTCGGGTCGACGCCTCAGTAGCTGCTCTAGCTATAGCAGCCTGTTTATCACGCCATGTCGGCCTTCCCATATCAAGAATGTCTTCGGAAGGGTTAGACGAAGATGAGCTTGCAAAAGAGAAACCGGCAAGTAGAGCTTGGGCTTTCTCTACTCTTTGGAAAGAAAAATTCCTCTCCCAGTTGCACCTATGAGCAGCGAGTGTATGGCAAAGTTCGGATACGTTATCATGGCACTTCGGTAGCGGATTAGGCACTGCAGAAGAAAGAATCAGTTAGAAACAAAAAAAAACCAACAAAAACAAGGACCGATCTCGTTGCAAGAAATGGGATCGGCTACCCATTTTCCGCCAACTCGTCCTAACCAACTCAATGCCTTCAGCACCAACGGACTCCTCGGATATCGGAACATAAACGAAGAAGTCCATCCACTGAGCATCCTTGCTCGGAAAACCCTTGATGATACGACGAAGTCTCTTGTTGGTAGCATAGTAAACGAACTTGTCCTTAGGTCCAGTTTGTTTGAAAGTCAAAAGATTCATCAGGTGGAAAGCTCCGATCTCCTCATCACACTCATAGCTTCTCACTAAAATCCCAATTATATGACGAAGTCCACGAGGAGTGATTTGACCCAAAGATAATCGATATTTTCCTAAGAAGGCAAGGATGATGTGTGGAATCGGGAACCAAAGGAAACAAAGATTGAAGAAACTCTCATATAGGGTGAAATGGCCTGGTGGCGGATCGTCAGCTCGTCCAGATGAAGACGGAAGCACGAGTTCGACTCCTTCAGAAATGTGAAATCTCTGTCTAAGCGAGTCAAGAGATTCCAAAGTCGAGAGCGTCGAACCTGGCGGATCGGGAATTCTCTTCTTGGGCTTATGTTTTCTCGGAGCTTGGCTTTTCAAAGCAAACAGGCGATCATATCCCTGTCGCATCTCGGCATAATCACATTCATCGAGCTTGGTTTTTCTCCGCCTCTTTAAATGGTTCGTCAATCAGAGAAGGGACGTCGAAATTGGTCGCCCGAGTTGCACCTCCAGTATCTGTGTCGGGGGAATGAAAAATCTTTCTCCCGAAAAGTGAAGGGCCACTCGACAACTTCCCCGAATCATCTAAACTCGCAGTCTCCCATACAGAATCCATCTCGGCTTGAGTATAAAACCACGAGCTCGACACATCAGAAATCAGATCGGCAGCTGGCGAAGAACTCTGAGAAGCCATTTGAACTCGGCGAAAAGAAACAAACCTAATGTTGAGCTCGGCGAGAACTTGAAGGCGGATCTCTGATCCCACGGACAGATCTCAACTCGGCAAACCTCCAAAAACAGATCAAACTCGCGAAAAATCCCATAAACAAATCAGATCTTTGCAAATTTTTCGAAAAGAAGATCTAGCTCGGAAATAGATCAGGATCTTCACAGGATAATCAAAATCCGCCAGAAAACTTGAAGACCACCATAGGATGTTTGAAGGGAGATCGGAAAACTCAAGGAGATCTGGGCGGATCAAAAAATAATAATAATAAGAGATCTAAAAACGAGGAGAGAGAAGAGAGAAAAAATAGTGTATCTTTTTCTTGGAGAAGCGAAGTTATGAGAAAAATGAAACGGAGTCGAGTATATATAGGCATTCAAACAGATCATGACATCATCACATCTCGGGAATCAGCAAGAAACGGTTACACTCCCCGACGCGATCAAAATTTCACTAAATGCAAAGATTGCCGAGCTGAAATTCACTGTACAAAAGAACCCGAGATGGTCGACGATGACGCGAGATGGACTAGGAAAAAATTGGCAAAACAAGTCAGTACACAGAATTTCCGATCTACACAAAGCGTGAGCCCGAGTTGAACAGACAAACTTAGTCTAAACGCCAAGTCATGACACTCGAGCTCAAGATGCACGTAAGATCGGTTAATGCGATCTTGAGTGCAGCAAAGGTAATCGCGAGCTCGGTAGGCAGCAGTCACATGAGTTCGGTAACACCATGAAGTGAGCTCGGCAACATGTGAACTCAGCAAAGCTTAAACTCGGAACATCGATCTTATGCTTCTATCTCGGCACTATCACAACTGATACTGCCGAGCTGGGGGGCTAACTGTTGGGATCGGTTTTCACCCCACAGATCAATGTTCGAAAATAACGAGCTCACCACGAACTCGGTCCACAGCAGAGAGCGATCTCAGCAAAAACGGTGAAGTGAGCTTGGCATTATTCCCAAAAACGAGCTCGGCAATATAGGAGCTCGGTAGAAACCGAGCTGGAGATTCATATCAGCTCGGAACCGAATGAAAATTAGTGACGAACAAGATATTTGAGCTAGATTTCTGATGGAGTTGGAATCGTATCGTTTGGAGTTGCGATTGGCGAGATATACCCGATTTACAGAGGACGTGCCGAGCTGCAGCGATGAGCTCGGGTCTGCCGAGCTGACGAGATGAGCTCGGCAGGATACCTTGAAGTCGGTAGATCGATCTGAAATTTGGATAGGAGATAGATAATTGAGTAAGCTTTCATCCTAAATATATTTCAAGTCATTTGGATCAATGGACAGAAAGTTACCTCAATTATTGTGAAGACATGCCGAGCTGCAGGGATGAGCTCGGGTTTGCCGAGCTCAAGAGATGAGCTCGGAAAGATACATTGAAGTCGGTAGATCGATCTGAAATTTGGACATGAGATAGATAATTGAGTAAGCTTTCATCCTAAGTAGATGTCAAGTCATTTGGATGAATGGACAGAAAGTTACCTCAATTATCGTGAAGACATGCCGAGCTGCAGGGATGAGCTCGGGTCTGCCGAGCTGAAGAGATGAGCTCGGAAAGATACCTTTAAGTCGATAGATCGAGCTGAAATTTGGATAGAAGATGGATAATTGAGTAAGCTTTCATCCGAAAGAAAATTCAAGTCATCTGGATCAATGGACAGAAAGTTACATCAATTATCATGGAGACATACCCACCTAGCCGAGCTCATTATCTACGAAGCGACGAGTTCAATGAGCCCGAGCTCATCGCAAAGATGGCCGAGCTCGTTAGCTGAAAAGTGACGAGTTCAATGAGCCCGAACTCGCCATGAGGAGATAGGCCGAGTTCATCATTCAAAACAAGGCCGAACTCGTCGTTCAAGAACAATACCAAGCTCAAAGACAGAAAGTTGGGCCGAGCTGAGCAAGTGAACATGTGGAACGAGATGACAAGCCCAAATGCTAGAATCCATGATGACGAAGTAACAAGTTCGAATCCACATGGAGATATGATGAAATCAAAGTCCATGGTTATAAGCCGACTTTGCTAAAAGGAAATCCCGAGGAATTAGGAAATCTTCCTTATCTCTTTAGACATTAACTTAGCCGACTTAAACTTATATATATACTGATGTAAACCCTCTGAAAAGGGGATCCGCAATTTACCAACAAGACTCTGTACTTTTGCTCTGACACAAAAAGCTTTCTAAGCAGCTTAATAAAACACCAACTTTGGATCTCTGTTTGTGTTTTTTGGTGGTTTTTACTCAGAAGTTTCGGATCTCTCTAAAAGATATAACAAATTCAATTGGCGTGGATTTACACTCCCACACCCGGCAAAGGCGCCAAAAACTTGATACACAGAGTTTTAACCCTAAAATATCACTGCAAGTGCACAGCAAACGAAGTAGTATTTAGGGATCGAATCCACGAGAACCAGGTGAAACGCTATGAATTATAATGGATGAAACTAAGCTAAGATGAAAAATGGTTGTTTGTTGAAAAGTGAAACAAAATAGCAACATAAAAAATTTGTAAAATCAATTAAAAGCAAGCGTTAAGTCTAGGGCAATTCGCAGGAATTCAGAGATCATGAACCAGACAATTATTCAGGAAACGATAAAGCGCAGTCTTAAACTCAAACATGAATTTTTAACCAATCCACTGTCGTGGTATCAATTACTTTATCTAGCAAACTAAAAATCTAAACTGTCGTTTGATCTTAAAATTCTAAACAAGCATTAACGAGCAAGTTTGATATGTTCACAAATTGACTTAACATCATTTTTCGTTGCTAAGGACAATTTGCTCACCTATGTTCTATCAAGCAATCTATAACACTTTTGATGAATAGATTAAACCCTAAATCAGGGACTAAGTGATCAATTTAATCTAAGCAATGAGAACAACGATAGGTGAAGACAAGATGAAAAATTCCTATCTATGTCTGATTCACTGATTTATAAATTTCCTTGAAACCCTAAACCTAACTATGAACTACTCAGACATGGAAGCAAAGAAACAAGAAGGAGATGAAGAAAAACTCATGATAATATAATTAGAAATCCAAAAGGGTTTAGAAATCTTTTCAGAGATGTAAAGTCAGAGGTTCGTCTCCCCAAACCTTACAAATTGCAGAAAACTAAAAGTCTGAATAGAAAATAAAGTGTTGTAAAAAGGTGTAAAGAGATGTAAAGAGGTAGCCTCCACAATGGCTAAAAATAACATATAAATAGATCTAAAGTCGTTCCTATTCAAAACAGGAAAAAGCCAGGGCAAAAAAGGAAATCTGCTAAAAATCTGGCAAATCTGCGCAGTCACTCGGGTGCAGAAAAGAAGTCCCAGACCGGTACCCGTGACCGAGAGAACTCATGCGGATATGCAAACGGGTGCAGAAGGCTTGTCCAGGACCCGTGCTCATGACCGAGTGAACTATCTATTGACTCTGAAACTTGTTCCTTCGTCCGTTTTGCTCCAAATTCCATCATTTTCACTTGTTTCACCTAAAAGACTTTATAAACACCAGAAACACCAAAAAGACTCGAAAACAAAGTAAAAGACTCAAAATAGGGTTTAAAACAATGGTTAAAAACCCATAAAAACATGATACATCAATGACCAATTTTGTCCTGTATGGTAAGGAAAGTATGGCTATCCCAATATGTTACCCGTCATAATATCTATGGCCATACAGTGACCGTCCCTGCAGAAATCCAAACATGTAGAATATCCATTAGTGGTGGTTAGGTCACGGTTGGATTGAGAACAACCCAACGTGTATCAGCCTTCCCTATATTCCCTTAGTCGTATAAGCTCTAGTTTGGTAACCCTGAACCAGAACTCACCAATAGACCTTACTGAAGGGTTGACTAGGGATGATCGAGTAAAAAATTCGATTTACTCGAGTAATTTCCTGTTTGATTTGTAAACAATCCCTATTGGATCCACAAAATCGTACAAAAAACAATCGAACCATCAGATGAAAGTCCATTTCTTTCGAACAAACTTGCATCATAGTTCACTTTCGGCTGTTTTATGAGGTTTGATCGAGGTACATTACCATTTCCTCTATTTTACACTCATTCGGTACATCCCCTTATCCACACGACAAGGTTTTTAGCCAACCATGCACAAATCATCGATCCAATGAACATTTCCATCGAACCAATTTGTATACCATCAATTTATATGCAAAGTAAAGACTATGGGTCAAAACATAACTGAATCATGACCATGCGCAAACAGCGAGTATCCTTGATCTAGACGTATATGGGTCGAGTTTCCCTCGTAACAACTTCAGTCCTGTCGAGCTTCTCTCGACCAAAACATACACAACATTATTGTGGGTTGAGTACCCAATCCACATTCTTCTGATCACATGTTGAGTCATCGTCAAGCCCATCGATCTCCTATCGATTCACTCGGCCATATCCTCGTGATCACGGTCTGAATACTCTATTGATTACCTTACCGATCGTGTATCGAGCCATTACATGATCACTGCCCGATCGTGGTTTGAGTGCTCTGACTGTCCTCTGATCGTGTATCGAGCTGTTACTCAATCCCTGCATGATCGTGTGTCGAAAGTCCCATCAATCACTGGTGATCGCGGATCAAGTCTTTACTCGATCACTGCCCGATCATGGGTCAAGTTATTAATCGATCTGTTTCTCGATCACGGATCGAGTCCTTACTCGATCGCTGCCCGATCGTGGGTTGAGTGATTACTGGATCATTACCGAGTCCTTACTTGATTGTGTATTGAGTAACCTCTCGATCGTGGTTTGCAGACGGTACCGATCGTTGATTGCTTATCATCCCGATCATAGGCCGAGGCTGTCTCGATCACCACTCGATTGTGGTCGTAGTTTACTCGACCACTGCCGATACCCCGATCGAGTTGCTCGTCCGGATCCGATGATCCTAGATTGAGTTTTCTCGATCACTTCTACTACCCAACTATCTCAACTACTCTAAACGAACCATATGAGAACTACTAATAGAAAAGAACTAGGAAAAGGAAAAAGTTAGTTATGGATCACCTCTACATTTTGCCGTGGTCCTTCTGACCTTGGGGTGGGGTGATGAACAATTCTCAACCTCCTCCTGACTTCTTATGCCCGTGAGTACCTATTTTTTATACTCGCAACTTCTTGGATGGAGAATATTTTCCTTTCTTTTTCCTAATTTTACTTCCTAAATTGCCCTTATTGTCAGCCCCCCCTTTTTAGCCTCTTCTGGAAGCTTCTGGAATCTTCTAAAAGTCTCATAGTTTTGGCCCAAAGGTCTCAAGGCCCTAACTCCTTCTTCTCTTCAATCCATTTTGTCCTTATAGGGAAATGATTATATTTTTCATTTCCTATTCAGAAATGATCTCATTTCTCATTTCCCATTTCCCATCCGAATCGATTTCAATCCCCATTTCTCATTATGTAGTGGCTCTGATCTCTTCTATCTTCCTGATGGAGGCTGTAGAGTTTTTTCTCATAGTGATATAGATGATTCGTGATGTGCTCAGGTTTTAATATTTATAAACTCTGAAATAATCCTGCAAGTGCACAGCAAACGAAGTAGTACTTAGGGATCGAACTACAGAGGAATGGAAAGATGTTATGCTATGAATTTATAAGACTCGAATTAAGCTAAGACAAAATATACGGATTTTTGGATTTATGAGAAATGAATTAAAAAAAACAAAGCAATAAATAAAACAAATAAAATAAATGATAGAAAAGTTAGGAAATAGGCAATTCACAGAACACATGAAAACACAAGACCTACTCCCGTAGCGCCAATTGCTATGTCTAAACAACCTAAATTACACAACTTCCGCAGGTAATCAAGTATTTAAACAAGCATTAACAATCCAAGTTCAATATGTTCACAAAGTTTCATAGTTCTACTCCTGTAGGCTATAATTCTCTGTTCACAAAGCTTCATAACTCAACTCCCGCATGTTATGGCGCTTTCCTGATCTAAATTAGTTCTAGTCATTTAAGAACACTTTTGGTGAGTATATTATCCTGATAGCAATAGCTAGAATGTCAATCAAACAAGAGCAGTAAACATAAATTTAGACGATGAACCATAAGATGAACCCTAGAATTTTGATAATCAAACATGCATAATCATGGAATCATTGAAAAACCTAAAACCTAACAAGTTAACTATTTATACATAGTAAAAGTAGGAAGACATCAATAAGAGACAGTAGAAAGCATCATAGATAGATTGAATATAAGGAGTAAAGGTTTAGAAATCTTCTCTATATTGAAGTACAAATGTGAGATCTTCTCCTTGAAACTCTTATAATCAAAACTATGAAAAAGATATATGAAAAATGTGTCTACTGCTCATAGTGATAATATGTGGCTGCTTATTCTCCTAGAGAGGCTAAAAGCAAGTATATGTAGGCTTACATAAGTCCTAAGTTCGCTAGAGTTTGATTTAGGGCAAAAAGGGAATTTTGGTGCGAAACTGGGGGAAAAGTGTTGAATCATACCCGAACTAAATACGATGAGAGGATTCATACCCGAACTTGAGCCCAGTGCCAATTCAAACACGAACATAGTAAAATTGAAATTTTCATACACCAACTTCTAATTTAGTGCCAAAACATGCATTGACTCAGACTCCGTTAACACTTCCGTTAATCCGATCTGACTCGGATTACACCTGGATTAATTTAATAAAACATCAAATTACGTGGATTAAGATGATAAAATAATAATAAAAAATTAATGAGATTGTATCCCACTTCTTACAAGTACAAGTACGTCTTCTCATGTTCACCGTGCAAGCTGAACCTTTCTCAACAACCTCAAACCAACCATTTGATCCAGGAATAATAGTGCAATGCATAATCTTTAATTGTTCTTTACCAAGAGCTTCCACTCCTTTGATAGTGAACTTGCCTGTATGTCTTTCAGCTTTTGCCTTCCTACGCTCAATCCTTAGCATAGTTCTTCTCTTTATAGTTTCTCACATTTCAACTAGTGGCATATAACGTGCAAGATCTATGGCATTGTTGAATGACTCAGATATGTTGTTGTGGACATCTTCACAAGAAAAAGTTGACTTGAAGAAAGCGCAGCTGCAGTTCTTTGGATTCTTCTCCATCATGTCATTATAGACACAAATGTCATAATTCTTAACTCCTTCAACCTTCACTTCATACTGAGTCGCATTGTAACTTTTAACCACTTTCCAGAATATCCCTTTCATGTTAGGCTTGTTAGAATGCAACTTCTTCAAGTTCCCTTAGATGCGAGCACACATTCTATGTTTAACCCTCGGTAATAGCTCCTCTACAGCAATCAACAGCCCCTAATAGTGCAACCTTACATTAGCTAAAAATTCAAAATCATTTAATGAAGGAAAAAGAACTTAATACTAACCTTTTGTCTATCTGAAATGAGTGCAAACCCATCACCATCTCCAAGCTGCAAATCTTTCTTCAAGTTTTCAATAAACCATCTCCAATTGTCTGTATTTTCCACATCCACAATAGCCCAAGCAATTAGGTAAATCTTATTATTTCCATTCCTTCCTACTACTGCTAACAACTGTCCTTTTGTTGTGCATTTCAGAAAACAACCGTCAATACCAAGGATTGGTCGACAATGTGCTAGCCATTTTCTCCTTAAAATATCAAAACACACGTAAAATCGAAGAAAGTGTTCTGGTTCTTCTTCAACATCTCCACTGACAGTTTCAAGCAAGCAAGATGATCCACGGTTCTTCCTATAAAGAACAACATTAGAGACACATAGTATGTAATTAAGGCGATGTAAATAATTTTCAGAACAAGTTTTTAGAAATGCTTACTTTAATATCTCCAACCGATATTCTTTCAACCTGGCAAATTGTTCCTCATGCTCCTCTCTTATTATTTTCAATGCTCTAGCCTTGCCTTTTTTGCACTTATCTATTGTTGCAACTAAGTTCCACCGCTGTTGGATCTGGTCTTGCATCATTTTCGGTTTAAATTCAGGATCACTTCTTATATCATTTAAAAACAATTTAGCAATAATCTCTTGCTTTAATATTCCACTGTAACACGCAACTGTGATGATCATTATAAGTCTTCACTATCCGTTTTCTTGCTGGTTCTTCATAAGAACAATAGATTTTCCATGGACAGCTGTGGGAGTCGGAATCAACACAATTAGATTTGTCGGAGGTTTCTTAAGAGGGATGAAATTTCTGCGAATGAACCACGAAAGTGAAGAACCAAAGATGGTTTTTATTAGGCTGTCTCGTAAACCTTTTCGTACAAGTGTTTGTAGAGCAAAAAGTCTAGGGGTTTTGCTAAGTAAATTGCGGATCCCTTTTTCAAGAGATGTACATAGATATATATACTAGTTTGAGTCGGCCAGGTTAATCCCAAAGGGATAAGGAAAACTTCATAATCCTTCGGTATTTCCGTTTAGCCGAGTCGGCTTGGCTTCATGGGCCTTTGTATTGTTATGGGCCGAAGAAGGGCTTGTTTACGTCGTATAGAAATGACATCGGCCGTGTCGTTTTCTAGCTTCGTATAGAACTGATTTCGGCCGCGTCGTCTTCTGGTTTCGTATAGAAATGACTTCGGCCGCGTCGTCTTCTGGCTTTGTATAGAAATGACTTCAGCCGCGTTGTCTTCTAGCTTCGTGTAGAACTGACTTCGGCCAGACAGCTTCATATAGAATTGACTTTGGCCGCGTCGTCTTTTGGCTTCGTATAGAAATGACTTCGGCCAAATAGCTTCGTATAGAATTGACTTCGGCCAGACAGTTTCGTGTAGAAATGACTTCGGCCAGACAACTTCGTATGGAATTGACTTCGACAAACAACTTCGTATATAATTGATTTCGGCCAGACAGCTTCGTATAGAGTTCACTTCGGCCAGACAGCTTCGTATGGAATTGACTTCGGCCAGACAGCTTCTTATAGAAACAACTTCGGCCAGACAGCTTCGTATAGAAATGACTTCGGCCAGACAGCTTTGTATGGAAATGACTTCGGCCAGACAGCTTCGTATAGAAACAACTTCGGCCAGACAGCTTCGTATCATGCCTAAGTGGATTCGTATCATGGCCGGAATAAGCTCGTATCATAACCGAAGTGAGCTCGTATCATGCCTAAGTGGATTCGTATCACGGCCGAAGTGGAGTTGTGGCCGAAGTGGAGCTGCGGCAGAAGTGGAGCTGCGGCCGAAGTGGAGCTGTGGCCGAAGTGGAGCTGCGGCCGAAGTGGAACTGCGGCCGAAGTGGAACTGCGGCCGAAGTGGAGGCGTATCGCTGGCCGAAGTGGACTTCTCCATGCTGAACTGGCCTTGCCGAAGTGGAGCTCGCCGAAGTGGAGGCGTATCGCTGGCCGAAGTGGAGCTGCGGCCAAAGTGGAGCTCGCCGAAGTGGAGGCCTTGCTGAAGTGGAGGCGTATCGCTGGCTGAAGTGGACTTCTTCGTGCCGAAGTGGCTTTAAATGGGATTCTCCGTGCCGAAGTGGACTCGTATCATGGCCGAAATGAGCTCGTATCATGGCCGAAACGAGCTCGTATCATGCCTAAGTGAATTCGTATCACGGCCAAAGTGAGCTCGTATCGTGCCTAAGTGGATTCGTGTAGTCACGACTTAGGCCACGATTTCGGCCTTGTCCGATTCTTCGTATTTTCATACTTAGCCATTTTCCCATTGATCACAACTGGGTGGGTTTTGATCCCAACAGTTAGCCCTCCAGCTCGGTAGTTTCAGTGATGATAGTGCCGAGGTAGAGGAAGTATAAGCTGGGATCAATGTGCCGTGCCAATTGGTACGAGCTGAACCGATGTGACACCGAGTCCGTTGTTCTTGATATTCTACCAGGTATTCTGTCTTCAGATTGATAATCTTATTTCCAGTAAAAATTCCTTCATGCAACTGTGTTTTGGCACGGCTTCCAAGGCATAATGACATCATCTTTTGCTTTATGAGCCTATATATACCTCCACTTCTCCTCATTTCTTCTTCACTTCTTCATTTCTCAAAAATCTCAAGGTAACTCTCTTCCTCCCTTCTCTCCCCTTCTCTTGAAGATTTTTTTTTGTTAGGTTGTTGTTGCTCTTTTTTTTTTGTCTCTCTTTGTTGAACCGGCTTTGGATTTGCCTAAGTGATTCTGCCCTTGGCCGAAGACTCCTTCCCTACCGAAGTGGAGCCTTTGCCGAAGTGGTTGGCCGAAGTGATCCTTTTTGCACCGAAATTGTCCCTTGCCGAAGTGGCGAAGACTTTTTCGCCGAAGTGGCCCTTGCCGATGTCTTGCCTTGCCGAAGTGACGCCTGTGCCGAAGTGAGCCTCCTCTCGGCCGAAGTCCTGCCTTGCCGAAGTGGCCCATGCCGACGTCTCACCTTGCCGAAGTGACGCCCGTGCCGAAGTGAGCCTCTTCTCGGCCGAAGTCGTGCCTTGCCGAAGTGGCGAAGACTTTTTCCGCCGAAGTGGCCCTTGCCGACGTCTCGCCTTGCCAAAGTAATGCCCGTGCCGAAGTGAGCCTCTTCTCGGCCGTAGTCGTGCCTTGACGAAGTCTCCTTTTGCCGACGTGATCCTCCCCGTTGTTACCGAAGTAATTTCCTTCGATGGACAAAACGGAGAATCCTTTCAACGTTAAAATCGAACTGGAGAATTGGAGCTCCGAGCTTGCTACGATGCGGCTAAACGCAGGTCTCCAAGCATGTTCCTCAAGGCGACGAGCTTCTAAGGGTGGATCTAAGCGTGAGGTACCCGATCCACCAGGATCTACTCTTTCCACCGCTGAATCTTTGGAGAGTCTTAGGCATCGGTTCAATATCTCCGAAGAGGTTGAGCTTATCCTTCCATCGTCATCAGATCGAGCTGATGAGCCTCCTAAAGAATGTTTTACCTTATACGAGAGCTGCTTCTACATGTTCTTTCTCTGGTTTCTAATACCAAGGGTCATCGTTGAGTACCTATGGAAACATAGATTGGCCTTGACACAAATAGCTCCGCGCGGAATTCGGCACGTGGTTAGAATTGTGGTTCGTAGCTTCGAGTGTGGCGAGGAAGTTACCGTGGAACACTTGTTGAACCTGCTATCCTTTCGGGCATTTCGTTCCAAGGACTCGCTTCTTTACTCCCTCTCGAACAAGGCCCACCGCAAAATTATCGGAGGATTCCCAAGTAAAGACAGATATTGGGAGGATTATTTCTTCTTTGTGCCCATTTCCGAAGCTTTGGTTGGTGCAGATTGGGTTGATAAAATTAGGACCTGATGGAGAGAAATCGGTAGCCGATCTGTAGCTTTACGAATTTTTCTGTTTTGTTGAATATATCGTGACCTTCCGCTGTTTGTTGGTTTTGCAGTTCCTAACCCGATCCCAACGTGTCCAGACGTAGTTACACTTCGCGAGACTCTAGCTTCCGGAGAGTGTGATTGGCAAAGAGATTTTACTCTTCAAAGAGTAGAGAGAGCGCGGGCTCAATACTTTGGATATTATTCTCCGAGCTCAACTTCTTCGTCTTCCCCCACCAGTGCAAGGAGATCCATGGGAAAGCGATCGTCGGTTCGTGAGAGGATGGAAGCCGAAACCCGAGCCATGATGGAGCAAGCGGAGATTGGTCGAACTGAAGTTTTCGATGAGTAGCTAAGTGCTGCCCTTGCTTTTCCCTCAGGCGACTCGTCCGTAGAGTCGTCCGCGCTGGCTCCGTCCATCCCCAATGCGAGAGAGATTGTGTTGGATCTTAGGCGATTGGATTTGCCTCCGGTCCATCGCAGAAAGGGTAAGGTCGTGGCCATCAGCGAGGACGCAGATCAGGTGAAGCCAGCCCGGAGGCGTGCCGCGACAAAGGCCAAAAAAGGGAATGAGCCTCATAAGGGTGAGGCTCCTAGACGCAAAAGGTGTAACGCTCCGGTTTGGGATGCCGCCGAGCACGAACTACCTTCGGAGCCCATATCTCTGCCGTTTGCTTTTGAAATGGTTTGCGATGACGCATCCGAATCTGCTACTCTTTTCTCTAAAATTCTTTCTAAGGAGGATTGCTTCCCTCCTCCCGATACTCTATCTCGGAGCAAAACATATGCCGACATGTCTCGTGGCGGTACTAAGGTAACTCGCGTCGACCTTCCTTTTTTCTACTTTGTTAAAAATGCGATGTCTAACCCTTTTCTTTCCGTTCAGTTCATGGCCTCTATCAACAAAATGACGCTCGGCTACGAGGCGGATGCCCGAAAGAATGCGAGGAGGGCTGAGCGTGCATGGAAAGTGGCCGAAGAGCTTCGAACCAAGCTTGATGAAGCTGAGCGCGAGCGTGATGCTGCAACAGAGAGCATCGAAGCAGAAGGAAGACTTGGAAGCCGAGGTGGAGCTCCACAAGGAGAGGCGCGGTCGAACCGATGATAGGATTCTTTATCTAGAGTCTTCTCGGGTTCGGCAGGAGGCTCAGGTTGCCGAGCTTCGACGGATGTTAAGCTCGGAGAAGGCCATGACCGATAAGAAGGTCGAACGGGCCAAGAAGGTGGCGATGCACAGAATGGCCAAGAAATTTCAAGCTAAAGTTGATCGAGCCAAGGAGAAGGTTAAGAACTTGGGCGGGTCATCGAAAAATAACGTGGTTTACCTTGCCCAAGTTGACGGCAACCTTGAATTCCTTGCACTGTGTCGTGGTGACAAACCACCTTCATTGGATGCTGAAATCGAGATGCTCCAGGGATCGAGAGCAAGATACGCTGGCGCCGATGACGAGTTTGATAGGTTGGTTGCCTCATTGGGAAACGACTTATTGGTCTCACCGATTTCTGAAGATTCGGCCGATGTTACGCTTGGCAACGAGTCTGTTGAAGCGTTAGCGGTGGATGTCGGCGTTCGTGTATTCTCTGGATTCAACATGGGTAATCTTGGTTTGCCTTTGCTTGGTTTGAACAAAGCCTCAGAATCCAAGACGAAAACCGACTCCTCCGATGATGATGATGGTGTATCTTCAAGGGGTAAGATATGATGATGATGATGGGAATACGCCCAAGACTATGGCTTGGTCTATTCTATTTATGCTTGATGTTATTTGGACATAGTGCCTGGATGGCTTTATCCGTATCGACTTATTATGTATGCCTTTGTGGCTTTTTGTTTTTGTTGTGTTGTTTCTTTGTTTTCGAAACTTGTTGCTTGAATGCTTTTTATCCAAGGAGGATGTTTCGCTATATATTGTATTACTGCCAACGATTCGTTTGTTGGGCTTTCAGATGGTCATTCCGAGTCACGGATATGTTAACGTAAACATATCCGCTTCGATAATTAGAATAGGTGTTTCGACCAACGATTTGTTTACTGGGTTTTCAGATGAACATTTCGGTTTACGGGTACGCTGCCGTAAGCATATCCGCTCCGACAATGAACACAAAGTACTGTTGTGACCAACAATTCGTTTGTTGGGTTTAGGATGAACATTTCGGTTTACGGATACGCTACCGTAAGCATATCCGCTCCGACAATGGACATGTAGTAATGTTATGACCAACAATTTGGTTGTTGGTTTAGGATGAACATTTTGGTTTATGGATATGCTACCGTAAGCATATCCGCTCCGACAATGAGCACAGACATTTGTATAGCGCGCGCTTTTAATCCGCTAGGATGTAATAGTTTGATCCGTAAAGGATGTAGTAGTTCGTTGCTGTGGCCAGCAGCAATGAGGATGAGATGAGTTGTCTGTTTAGTTAAGACTTCGAGTAAACCGCAAAGCATTCGAATGTGATGCATGTTTCTGTTAAGGCTTTAGTAACCCGCGAAGGGTGTGATATGATGAACATATCATCTCGAAGCTTGCGTTAAGTAGACGTAGAGCCTATTACGAAGGTGGGAGTATACGAGTATACGTACCCACTCCCCCTTTTTTTAAAGAGGGTGCAGCTGAACCCATCCGAAGACGAGCTGCCTACGTACCCTTTGCAGGGATCAAACCGCCTCGTAGTTCGTGTGAAGTACCCTAAGGATAGTATTTCTTGAGATGCATTGCGTTCCACGATCATGGTATTGGAACGTCAGTCATGTTGGCGAATTCGTAAACTCCGGGTTGGACTACTTTCGTGATTTTGTAAGGTCCTTTCCAGTTTGCTCCAAGTTTGCCAGCGTTCCGTTCTACTGTATTATGAAAAACCTTCCGTAAGACTAGGTCTCCTTTGTAGAGCTGTTGATTTCGAACGTGAGAGTTGTAGTATTTTGCCGCTGCATTCTGGTAGTTCTGAATTCGTATCAAGGCTTGGTCCCTCCTTTCGTTGATCAAGTCCAACTCATCAAGCATTAACAAGTGGTTGAGCCCTTCTTGTTCTGGGAGTAATCTTCGGCGGACTCCTGGAAAATGTACTTCCGGTGGAATAACGCATTCTGTCCCGTAGACAAAAGCGAATGGAGTTTTGTTGGTTGCTCGTCGCGGTATCGTCCTATGGGACCATAACACTCCTTCTAGTTCGTCAGCCCAGCGTCCTTTCTTTTTGTCAAGACATTTTTTGAGACCGTCGAGAATTATATTGTTGACTGCTTCCGCCTGGCCGTTTCCTTGTGGATATCTCAGGGTGGATTTGCTTAGTCGGATTTTCCACTTCTCGCAGAAAGTTTCGAACCTTGTGGAGATGAATTGCGAGCCATTATCGGTGACAATTTCGTATGGGACTCCATGTCGGCATATGATGTTCCTCCATACGAAATTTTCGACTTGTGCGTCCTTGATGCTAGCATACGCATCAGCCTCCACCCACTTCGAAAAATAGCCCGTCAAGACCATTAAGAATTGTTTCTGCTTTGAAGGATGCAAAGGTCCAACAATGTCCATGGACCATCGCATGAATGGATAAGGTGACGATATCGAGGAGAGCATCTCGCTTGGCTGATGAATCATTGGTGCATGATGCTGACATTTCTCACATCTGGATGAGTACTTCTCACAATCTTGTATCATGGTTGGCCAGTAATAGCCATGTCGTTTAATTTTTATCGCCAAGGCTCGTCTTCCCGAATGGTTACCACATGACCCGCTATGGACTTCCTCCATGATTGTTCTGGCCTCCTTTGCTTCAACACAGGCGAGTAATTGCCCTGAGAATCTCCATTTGAAAACATTCCCATCAAGAAAGATGTAACGAGCTGCTTGTGCCCGAAGATTTCGAGCCGCCCATTTGTCAGAAGGTAAAATACCATCACAGATGTATCCGCGGATGTTGTCAAGCCACCCTTTGTCGTAGCCGTATGTAATTTCCGTACATGTTTCATCCATCTCGACAACTTCAGTTTCGTGACGTGGGTCGACGTTGGAAGGGAGGGGAGTTAAATCCTCGTCCATAGCCATTGGTTCTTCTTCAACATATACGGGATTTTCGTCCACGTTGATTGCGTCTATTTCCATTTGAGATTCGGATCCCTTATCTGCTGCGTATGCCTCATCCTGGACCGTTGAGTCGTTGGTTATTGCTTTTTGTTCTTCAGCATCGTCCTCAGCGTTGTCCCGTGCACATACATTGTCCCTTGCATTCCTGGCTGCTTAAGATCGCGTAACTACACTCACTGTTTCCGAAAGAGTGATACTCGGGCGTTCGATGAATTCCACCGGAATAACTCGCTTCAAGTCTGGATCAGAAGTGGATGCGAGAGCAGCCAGTGCATCAGCCGAAGTGTTTTCTCCCCGTGGAATGCATGTGAGCGTGAATTCTTTGAACTGCGCCGCCAAGTCTTTGATGACCTTTAGATATGCTTCCATACGATCATCTTTAACTGCATATTCTCCGCTGAACTGGTTTGCAACCAACTGTGAATCGCAGAACGCACGAATGTTGTCAATCTTGAGTCCTTGCGCGAGCTTCATTCTGGCAATGAGGGTTTCGTACTCTGCTTCGTTGTTGGAGACACGAAAGCCTAGGCGGAAAGATTGTTCAAGTATCTCACCCATCGGTGACGTCAGACGTATCCCAACTCCCGAGCCATTTTTGGATGATGAGCCATCAACGTGGAGCTGCCAAGTTGAATTTGGGTTTCCTTCAACGAGGCTCTCCTCCGGAAATTCGATCAAAAAATCGGCGAGCACCTGAGACTTTGCCCAAGTCCGGCCGCGATACTCGATGTCGTATTCGCTGAGCTCGATAGCCCACTTGGCCAATCATCCGGATTGACTTGGGCTATGTAAAACAGACCGTAGGGGGGAAGTGCTTAGGATCACGATGGAGTGTGATTGAAAGTATGGCCTTAGTTTTCTGGCGGACATGAGAACTGACAAAACCAACTTCTCCATTTGTGGGTATCTTGTCTCAGCATCGGTGAGAGTCTTACTGACGTAGAAAATTGGTTTCTGCTCGCCCCGTTCGTCTCGAATGAGTACTCTGCTTACTGCAGTGGTGGCGATTACGGTGTTCAAGAAGAGCGGCTCTCCCCCGACTGGCTTTGCAAGCACCGGGGGGCTGGCAAGGTATTTCTTCAACTGCTGGAAGGCTTCTACGCACTTCTCTGTCCATTCGAAATTTTTGTTTCCGCGCAAAGTGTCGTAGAACGGCAAGCATTTATCGGTGGATCGCGAAATAAATCTGTTGAGTGCGGCCACCCTTCCAATCACTCTGTGCACTTTGCATTTCGATTTTGGGGAAGCCATCTGGATAAGTACGTCAATCTGCTTGGGATTTGCTTCGATACCTTGATGAGTAACCAAGTAACCCAGAAACTATCCGGATGTGACTGCGAACCTACAATTTGTCGGGTTCAGCTTCATGTTTTGTGAGTTGAGCTATTGGAAACATTCCTCCAAATGTGCTACGTGATCCTTTGCTTCCAGCGATTTTACCAGCATGTCATCTATGTAAACCTCCATCGTCTTTCCGAGTTGACTAGCAAACATCTTGTTCACCAAACGCTGCTACGTGGCTCCAGCATTTTTAAGCCCGTAAGGCATCACCTTGTAGCAGTATATTCTACGATCTGTAATGAAGACAGTCTTCTCTCGATTGTCGGAATTCATCAAAATCTGGTTATACCCGAAAAATGCGTCCATGAATAATATGAGCTTCTTGTCTGCCGTCGCTTCGACCAATCGATCAATGTGCGGCAGCAAAAAGCTATCTTTCGGACACGCCTTGACACCCGCCATTTTCCGTTCTTCTTTTTCACTACTACAGGATTCGCTAGCCAATCTGGGTACTTGACTTCCATGATTGAACAGACTCGTACGAGTTTTTCCACCTCGTCGTTCACTGCTTTCGCTCTGTCGGGAC
This sequence comes from Pseudoturritis turrita, assembly GCA_900406555.1. Classification (NCBI taxonomy): domain Eukaryota; kingdom Viridiplantae; phylum Streptophyta; class Magnoliopsida; order Brassicales; family Brassicaceae; genus Pseudoturritis; species Pseudoturritis turrita. The sequence goes on from OVBL01000038.1 coordinate 66,730, forward strand.
CTAACTTCCTCCATTTCTGCTTCACTGGTTTGAGGTTGGGTCGACATTCAACTCATCACTGGTTACGCTGATATCGATTTCGGGCATATCATCTGCTGCCCATGCAAAGGTGTCCACGTTTTTCTTTAAGAATGAAACAAGCTCTTCCTTGATTGTTTCGTTAAGGCCGAATCCAATCTCAACGCATCGTTCTGGGTCTTCATCATCGATGCAAACTGATATTACGGGGTCGCAGGTCGGTTCGGCCGATTCTTCTTCGCGATCCACCGCAATCTGTAGTTGCTATAAGAGTTTGGAGAGTTCTTTCATCGGCTCTTTGTATCTTCATCTTCTTGCGTTCTGACTTAGCTATCGGATTTGTGATGGGGTTCCTGAGTTTGTGTGCAGCTAGGAAACACACGAGCGACTCCTTTTGACTCCCCAATATCGTTTTCACTCCGCTAGGTGTTGGGAACTTCACGCAGAGATGATAGGTCAAGGCTACGGCGCACATTGAATTCATCCAGGGTGTGCCGATGATGACGTTGTAGATTGCTGGGTGATCGGCGATAGAAAATTCGACGATCTTGATGACCCCTCCAGCTTGTACAGGTAGTTTGATTGTTCCTATTGTCATCGTCGTTTCTCCGGAGAATCCAGTCAATGGTTTCGGGGTTACCACTATGTCAGACAGATCTATGTCCATTCGTTTGAGAGTCTTCTTGAAGATTATGTCCACCGTGCTGCCCGTATCGACCAACACCCGGGCTACGTCATAACCACTGATGATTAACTCGATCACGAGACGATTGTCATGCGGTTTGTCGATTCTGGCTATTTCTTTTTCTTCAAATGAGATTACGTCATCTGGAAACATGGAAGGTGCAGAACAGTTAACGCTAACATCGGCTCGCCGTTGAAAAGCTTTAATCGACGAGACGGTATCCGAGCAATAGTGAGATCCACCCATTATCATGTTGATTTGTCTCCTTGGTCCAGATTGTGGGGCTTCATCATTTTGCCTCCCTCGCTTAGGAAGATCTTCATTCGCCTGGTCGGGGCGGTTTGCGGTTGTGTCCATGTCAAAGTCCTTGAGGCTAATGTGGGAGTCGAAATCAACACAATTAGAATTTGTCGGAGGTTTGTTAAGAGGGATGAAATTTCTGCGGATGAACCACGAACGGAGAAATCCAAAGATGGTTTTTATTAAGCTGTGTCGAAAAGTTTTCGTACAAGAGTTTTAGAGCAAAAAGGTCTAGGGTTTTTCGCTAAGTAAAATTGCGGATCCCCTTTTTAAAGGATGTACATAGATATATATACTAGTTTGAGTCGGCTAGGTCAATCCTAAAGAGATAAGGAAAACTTCCTAATCCTTTGGGATTTCCTTTATAGCTAAGTCGGCTTGACTTCGTGTGCCTTTGTATCGCTGTAGGCCGAAGATGGGCTTGTTGTCTTCGTATAGAAATAACTTCGGCTGCGTCGTCTTCTGGCTTCGTATAGAAATGACTTCGGCCGCGTCGTCTTCTAGCTTCGTGCAGAATTGACCTTGGTAAGCCAGCTCCGTATGGAAACGACTTCGGTCAGACAGTCTCGTATGGAATTGACTTCGGCCAGACAGCTTCGTATAGATTTGAGGCCAGGCAGTTTCGTATGGAAATGACTTTGGCCAGACAGCTTCGTATGGAGTTGACTTCGGCCAGACAGTTTCGTATGATTTTGACTTCGGCCAGACAGTTTCGTATGGTTTTGACTTCGGCCAGACAGTTTCGTATGGTTTTGACTTCGGCCAGCAGCTTCGTATAGATTTGACTTCGGCCAGACAGTTTCGTATGGAAATGACTTCGGCTAGACAGCTTGGCCGAAGTGGACTGCTTGGACGAAGTGGACAGCTTGGCCGAAGTAGACAGTTTGGCCGAAGTGGACAGCTTGGCCGAAGTGGACTGATTGGCCGAAGTGGACAGCTTGGCCGAAGTGGACAGCTTGGCCGAAGTTGACTGCTTGGACGAAGTGGACTGCTTGGCCGAAGTGGACAGCTTGGCCGAAGTGGACAGCTTGGCCGAAGTGGACTGCTTGGCCTAAGTGGACAGCTAGGCCGAAGTGGACAGGTTGGCCGAAGTGGACAGCTTGGCCGAAGTGGACAGCTTGGCCGAAGTGGACAATTTGGCCGAAGTTGACTGCGTGGCCGAAGTGGACAGCTTGGCCGAAGTTCTTGCTGGGCGAAGTGGACAGCTTGGCCGAAGTGGACAGCTTGGCCGAAGTGGACTGCTTGGCCTAAGTGGACAGCTTGGCCGAAGTGGACAGCTTGGCGGAAGTGGACAGCTTGGCCGAAGTGGACAGCTTGGCCGAAGTGGACAGCTTGGCCGAAGTGGACAGCTTGGCCGAAGTGGACAATTTGGCCGAAGTTGACTGCGTGGCCGAAGTGGACAGCTTGGCCGAAGTGCTTGCTGGGCGAAGTGCTTGTTGTCCGAAGTGGAGGCGTTTGCCAAAGTGAAGGTCGTGCCGAAGTGAAGTTTTGCCGAAGTGGAGCTGCCGAGGTGAGCTGGCGAAGTGGAGCTGCCGAAGTGATCTGCCGAAGTGGAGCTGCCAAAGCGGAGCTGCCGAAGTGAACTGGCAAAGTGGAGCTACCGAAGTGATCTGCCGAAGTGAAGCTGCCGAAGTGGGCTGCCGAAGTGAGGCTGCCGAAGTCTCCAGTCTCGCCGAAGTCTCCAGTCTCGCCGATGTCGCCTAGTTAGCCGAAGTGACCATGCTTGCCGAAGTGACCATGCTTGCCGATGTGGCCACGCTTGCCGACGTGGCCATGCTTGCCGATGTGGCCCTGCCTGCTGATGTGGCCATGCTTGCCGAAGTCTCCACGCTTAGCTGAAGTGAAGACCAAGCTTGCCGATGTGGCCATGCTTGCCGAAGTCTCCATCTTTTACCGAAGTCTCCACGCTTAGCCGAAGTGAAGACCAAACCTTGCCGAAGTGACGACCAAGCTTGCCGAAGTCTCCGTGTTTGCCTAAGTCTCCAAGTTTGCTGAAGTCTCCGTGTTTGCCGAAGTCTCCAAGCTTGCCGAAGTCTCCGTGTTTGCCTAAGTCTCCAAGCTTGCCGAAGTCTCCAAGCTTGCTGAAGTCTCCGTGTTTGCCTAAGTCTCCAAGCTTGCCGAAGTCTCTGTGTTTGCCTAAGTTTCCAAGCTTGCCGAAGTCTCTGTGTTTGCCTAAGTCTCCGTGTTTGCCTAAGTGGAGCAGAGCTTTGCCGATGTGAGCCAAAGCTTGCCTAAGTGGAGACAAGGCTTGCCTTGGCGGAGACAAAGCTTGCCTAAGTGGAGACAAGGCTTGCCTGAGTGGAGACAAGGCTTGCCTAGGCGGAGACAAAGCTTGCCTAAGTGGAGACAAGGCTTGCCTAAGCAGAGACGAGGCTTGCCTGAGCAGAGACAAGGCCTGCCTAAGTGGAGCCAAGGCTTGCCTAAGTGGAGACAAGTCTTGCCTAAGCGGAGTCAAAGCTTGCCTAAGTGGAGACAAGGCTTGCCTAAGCGGAGACAAAGCTTGCCTAAGTGGAGACAAAGATTGCCTAAGTCTTTCCTTTCTCCGCCGAAGTCTCCACGCCGAGGTGAGCCAAAGCTTGCCGATGTCTCCTCTTTGCCGAAGTGGAGCAGAGCTTGGTTGGAATGGCCTATATCGTGCTCAAGCGGACTCGTACAGAAACGACATAGGCACAATTTCAGCCTTGTCCGATTCTTCGCATTTCCACACTTAGCCATTTTTCCATTGATCGCAGCTGGGTGGGTTTTGACCCCAACTTTACCACCGAAAAATTCTCTTCGAAGTGATTTTGCCGAAAACTTTACCACCGAAAAATTCTCTCCGAAGTGATTTTTTGCCGAAAACTCTTCCGCCGAAAAATTCTCGCCGAACTGATTCTTCTTGTGTTTTCGCTGAAGGAGCTGTGTGTTGGGTCTTAGGCAACCAAATTCGTCTCCGGCTCGGCGCAGAAGTGGCAAAGAAATTTCAGGCAAAGGTTGATCGAGCCGAAGAGAAGATTCAGAGCTTAAGCGGGTTGTCGAAAAATAGCATGGTCGATCTCGCCCAAGTCGATGGTAACCTTGAACTGATTGCGTTGCTTCGTGGTGACGAACCCCTCGTTAGAGGTCGGAGTTGAGAAACTCCAAGGGTGGAAAGCTAGGTATGATGGTGCTACGACGAGTTCGACAAGTTGGTTACCGAGTTGAAGAGCGGCTTGATGGTTTCATCGATTTCTGGGGATTCGGCCAATGTTATGTTGGGTAACGAGTCTGTCGAAGCGTTAGCGGCGAGTGTCGGGGTTCGCGCTTTCACGGATCCAACAGGGTTACTCCTGGTTTGGCTTCGCTTGGTTTGAAGAGGGCTTCCGAATCAAGGATGATGACCGAATCCTCCGATGCGAAACCCGTTACAGAGGAGGTGCCAAAGACTACAGCTTGGCTTATCTCGTTTTATGTCGTTGTGCTTGACTTTATTTGGACATGGTGCCTGGATGACTTTATCCGTATCAACTTGTTATGTTTGCCTTGTGGCTTTTGCTTTTTGTTGTGTTGTTTCTTTGTTTCCGAAACTCGTTGCTGAATGCTTTTTATCCAAGCAGGATCGATCTGTTTCACTGTACCTTGTGTTAACGTTAATGCCAATGATTCGTTTGTTGGGTTTAAGATGATTATTCCGATTCACGGATATGTTAATGTAAACATATCTGCTCCGATAATGAGCATAGGTGTATCGACCAATGATTTGTTTGTTGGGTTTTCAGATGAACATTTTGGTTTACGGATACGCTACCGTTAGCATTTCCGCTCCGACAATGGACATGTAGTACTGTTGCGACCAACGATTCGTTTGTTGGGTTTTTGATGAGCATTTCGGTTTACGGATACGTTACCATAAACATGTCCGCTCCGACATTGGACATCTAGTACTTTTGCGACCAACGATTTGTTTGTTGAGTTTAAGATGAACATTTTGGTTTACGGATACGCTACCGTAAGCATATCCGCTCCGACAATGGACATATCCATTTATATAGCGCGCTTTTAATCCGCTAGGATGTAATAGTTGATTCGTAAAGGATGTAGTAGTTCGTTGCTGTGGCCAGCAGCAACGAGAGTGAGTTGAGGTGCCTATTTAGTTAGGACTTTGAGTAATCCGTGAAGGATGCGAATGGGATGCCTGTTTTTGTTAAGGCTTTAGTAACACGTGAAGGATGTGGTATGATGATTTTAGCTTCGAAAAGCTTGTATTAAGTAGATTTAACGCCTATTATGAAGGTGGGAGTATACGAGTATACGTACCCACTCCCCCCCCCTTTGTTTTAAAGAGGGGGGCAGCTGAACCCATCCGAAGACGAGCTGCCTACGTACCCTTTGCAGGGATCAAGCCGCCCCGTAGTTCATGTGAAGTGACTCAGTGATCCGTAAAAGTTTGCTTTGACTTAGGTTGCTGATCCAGCTTGGCTCTCTTTTCCTTCGTCTTCGTGTTGAGTGCTGCTACGGGATTTCTGAGCTTATGCTCGGCCATAACACAAATTCGGGACTTCTTCTGATTTCCACTAATGGTTTGGATTCCATTAGGCGTTGAGAACTTTATGCACATGTGGTATGTTGAGGCCACGGCGCGCATCGTATTTAACCAAGGGGTTTCCATAATAACGTTGTAGATTGCTGGGTGATCGGCCACCGAAAACTCCATGATTTTGGTTATCTCTCCAGCCCAAACAGGTAGCCTGATTGTTCCGATTGTCATTGTCGTTTCTCCGGAGAATCCAGTCAATGGTTTTGGAGTTGCCGTTACTTTAGATAGGTCGACGTTCATTCTTCTGAGAGTCTCTTTGAAGATTATGTCCACCGTGCTTCCCGTGTCTACCAATACTCAGGCCACATCGCAATTGTTGATGATTAGCTCGATTACGAGAGGGTCAACGTGAGGTTTATCGATTCCGGTAGTTTCTCTTTCTTCGAATGAGATTACGTCGTCTGGAAACTTGGAAGGTGCGGACCAGTTAACGCTAACATCGGTTCGCCATTGAAAAGCTTTAATTGACGAGACGGTATCCGAGGAATAGTGAGATCCACCCATTATCATATTTATTCTTCTTCTTGTCCCAGCTTGCGGGGCGTCGTCATCTTGCCTCCCTCGCTTAGGAAGGTCTTCATTCACCTGCTCGGAGAGGTTCGCGTTGGTATCCATGTCAAAATCCTTGAGGCTAATATCACCTTTGAGTTTGCCAGCTGCGAACTTTGCAGCAAGTTTTAAGCCTAGAATACGGCAATTTGCGGTCGAATGTCCGAAGATATGGTGGTGTTCGCAATAAGCTGTTTCATCGTAAGTTCCTTGGCCCCTGGTCCGCATGCTACTCCATGTACCTCTTCCTTGGCCTTGGCCTCGTCCTTGACCGTATCCTGACGAGTCAACTTGGAAATTATGGGCTCCTTTGAAACCTCCTCCGTGCTGGACATATTCATAATCATGGTTGCCCTTTTTGTTGTTTGGTGGGTTCGAAGCAAAGGGAGGATAGTTCGTAGACTTTGCCTTTCCGTGCTTCTGGGCCAGGATCTTCACTTCTTCTTCGTTGGAAGCAAAATCCGTTGCTCGATGCAATGCATCCTGGATCGTGGTTGGTGCGTTCATCGCAATCTCCTTCCGAAAATTTGAGTCGAACCACATGGCTTTCTTCAATGCTTGCAGCACGGCTTCGTCACTTATCCCTTCTACCTTCGACAGTACTGACTTGAACCGTTCGATGAAGGTGCGCAATGTCTCGTTCTGCCCATGCCCCATGGTCCACAGATCCGCATCGGATGTTCGGCGTTCTATGAATATAGCATAATGTCTGAGGAATGCCAACGACAGCTGGTTGAAATTGTCGACCGAATTTCTGCCCAGTGTCTTCTTCTTCTTCTCTGAAGTTTGCACGTCCCATTGCTATTGCGAAGGCGGTTAGGTGCTCCTTTGGATCAGTTTTGCCTTCGTAAATTGGTATCTTCATCTTCCCTGGATCGGAAACCCTTGCCTTAGTGATTCGAGTCGTGCATGGGGTGTTCTGTGCTTCTTCAAGCACTCGGTCGAGTTCGGGGGCCTTGCTAGTGGCCCTATGCATCTGAGATCGAACAAATTTCATCTCAGCGGCAGCTCGCTCCATGCCTGCCCGAATTTCGGCCATCTCCTCCTTCTGGGCTCGGATTATCGCTTTGCGTTCTTCTTCGATCTGGGCTCGTTGGGCCCAGAGGATGTTTTCTTCTTCCTCCGTATGGTCTTGATCATGGCGGAGGTTGGCACTGCTTCGTTCGACTCAAGTTTGGGTCGCCCCTGCAAGTTCAGCTATGAGGTGGTTGTCCGTGTCGTGTCCGCCCTCTATGTTGTCTTCCAGGTCGATCACTGGGTTCGTTCCGTCCACAGTCTGCGTGTTTGTCTCCTACGGTGCCGCGCTCAGTTCGGCGAGTGCTGTTGGCTGGTTGGGAGGTGGCAGTCCACCTTGGGTTCTCGGCACGTGATGAGGTGTTGAGAAATCGAGGGCTATTGGATTGAGATGTCGAAGAGGGCGCCTCATTAGGTCAACTCCTAAGCCTCTACCACGGGCTCGGCTTGCCGTCGCAAGGACTTCTAGCTTATCGGTCATTATTGTGTTTAGCTTGTCTTGCTCCTCCGCCTTCTTTAGCAGCGTCTCTAGCATCGTCTTTATCTGTGTTAGGGCCTCTGGGCTCGTGTCGACGACTGTAGGCATTGGTGTATCTGTTGCTCCAGATCCATCGATCCCCGTGTCCTGCGGGTCGTCAGTTCATCTGTCGCTAGTCATCTTCTTCGAATCATTCGTGCGGTGGTTCCTTGGAGTAAGAAAGTTTCAAATCCCTCTCCTTCTAGCGCCAAATTGTGGGAGTCGAAATCAACACAATTAGAATTTGTCGGAGGTTTGTTAAAAGGGATGAAATTTCCGCGGATGAACCACGAACGGAGAGATCCAAAGATGGTTTTTATTAAGCTGTGTCGAAAAGATTTTGTACAAGAGTTTTAGAGCAAAAAGGTCTAGGGTTTTTTGCTAAGTAAAATTGCGGATCCCCTTTTTAAAGGATGTACATAGATATATATACTAGTTTGAGTCGGCCAGGTCAATCCTAAAGAGATAAGGAAAACTTCCTAATCCTTTGGGATTTCCTTTATAGCTAAGTCGGCTTGACTTCGTGGGCCTTTGTATCGTTGTAGGCCGAAGATGGGCTTGTTGTCTTCGTATAGAAATAACTTCGGCCGCGTCGTCTTCTGGCTTCGTATAGAAATGACTTCGGCCGCGTCGTCTTCTAGCTTCGTGCAGAATTGACCTTGGTAAGACAGCTCCGTATGGAAACGACTTCGGTCAGACAGTCTCGTATGGAATTGACTTCGGCCAGACAGCTTCGCATAGATTTGAGGCCAGGCAGTTTCGTATGGAAATGACTTTGGCCAGACAGCTTCGTATGGAGTTGACTTCGGCCAGACAGTTTCGTATGATTTTGACTTCGGCCAGACAGTTTCGTATGGTTTTGACTTCGGCCAGACAGTTTCGTATGGAAATGACTTCGGCCAGACAGTTTCGTATGGTTTTGACTTCGGCCAGGCAGCTTCGTATAGATTTGACTTCGGCCAGACAGTTTCGTATGGAAATGACTTCGGCCAGACAACTTGGCCGAAGTGGACAGCTTGGCCGAAGTAGACAGTTTGGCCGAAGTGGACAGCTTGGCCGAAGTGGACTGCTTGGCCGAAGTGGACAGCTTGGCCGAAGTGGACAGGTTGGCCGAAGTGGACAGGTTGGCCGAAGTGGACAGCTTGGCCGAAGTGGACAGCTTGGCCGAAGTGGACAGCTTGGCCGAAGTGGACAGCTTCGCTGAAGTGGACAGCTTGGCCGAAGTGGACAGCTTGGCCGAACCGGACAGCTTGGCCGAAATGGACAGCTTGGCCGAAGTGGACAGCTTGGCCGAAGTGGACAATTTGGCCGAAGTTGACTGCGTGGCCGAAGTGGACAGCTTGGCCGAAGTGCTTGCTGGGCGAAGTGCTTGTTGGCCGAATTGGAGGCGTTTGCCGAAGTGAAGGCCGTGCCGAAGTGAAGTTTTGCCGAAGTGGAGCTGCCGAGGTGAGCTGGCGAAGTGGAGCTGCCGAAGTGATCTGCCGAAGTGGAGCTGCCAAAGCGGAGCTGCCGAAGTGAGCTGCCGAAGTGAACTGGCAAAGTGGAGCTGCCGAAGTGATCTGCCGAAGTGAAGCTGCCGAAGTGAAGCTGCCGAAGTGGGCTGCCGAAGTGAGGCTGCCGAAGTGGGCTGCCGAAGTGAGGCTGCCGAAGTGAGCTGCATGTTGCGTATTGCCGAAGTGGGCTGCCGAAGTGAGCTGCGTGTTGCGTATTGCCGAAGTCTCCAGTCTCGCCGATGTCGCCCTGTTAGCCGAAGTGACCATGCTTGCCGAAGTGACCACGCTTGCCGACGTGGCCATGCTTGCCGATGTGGCCCTGCCTACCGATGTGGTCATGCTTGCCGAAGTCTCCACGCTTAGCCAAAGTGAAGACCAAGCTTGCCAATGTGGCCATGCTTGCCGAAGTCTCCATCTTTTACCGAAGTCTCCACACTTAGCCGAAGTGAAGACCAAGCCTTGCCGAAGTGACGACCAAGCTTGCCGAAGTCTCCGTGTTTGCCTAAGTCTCCAAGCTTGCCGAAGTCTCCATGTTTGCCGAAGTCTCCAAGCTTGCCGAAGTCTCCAAGCTTGCCGAAGTCTCCGAGCTTGCTGAAGTCTCCGTGTTTGCCTAAGTCTCCAAGCTTGCCGAAGTCTCCGTGTTTGCCTAAGTTTCCAAGCTTGCCGAAGTCTCCGTGTTTGCCTAAGTCTCCTTGTTTGCCTAAGTGGAGCAGAGCTTTGCCGATGTGAACCAAAGTTTGCCTAAGTGGAGACAAGGCTTGCCTAGGCGGAGACAAAGCTTGCCTAAGTGGAGACAAGGCTTGCCTGAGTGGAGACAAGGCTTGCCTAGGCGGAGACAAAGCTTGCCTAAGTGGAGACAAGGCTTGCCTAAGCAGAGACGAGGCTTGCCTGAGCAGAGACAAGGCCTGCCTAAGTGGAGCCCAGGCTTGCCTAAGTGGAGCCAAGGCTTGCCTAAGTGGAGACAAGACTTGCCTAAGCGGAGACAAAGCTTGCCTAAGTGGAGACAAGACTTGCCTAAGCGGAGACAAAGCTTGCCTAAGTGGAGACAAAGATTGCCTAAGTCTTTCCTTTCTCCGCCGAAGTCCACGCCGAGGTGAGCCAAAGCTTGCCGATGTCTCCTCTTTGCCGAAGTGGAGCAGAGCTTGGTTGGAATGGCCTATCTCGTGCTCAAGCGGACTCGTACAGAAACGACCTAGGCATAATTTCAGCCTTGTCCAATTTTTCGCATTTCCACACTTAGCCATTTTTCCATTGATCGCAGCTGGGTGGGTTTTGACCCCAACAGCTAATATCCCCTTTGAGTTTGCCAGCCGCCAGTCTTGCGGCGAGTTTTAAGCTTAGAATACGGCAATTTGCGGTCGAGTGTCCGTAGATATGGTGATGTTTGCAATAAGCCGTTTCATCGTAAGTCCCTTATCCCCTCGTCCACGCCCTACTCCACGTACCTCTTCCTCGGCCTTGGCTTCGTCCTTGCCCATATCCCGACGAGTCGACTTGGTAGTTATGGGCTCGTTTGAATCCTCCTTCGTCTTGGATGTATCCAGAACCTTGGCTGCCCTTTCTATTGTTCGGTGGGTTCGGGGCAGAGGGAAGATAGTTCGTGGACTTCGCCTTTCTGAGCTTCTAGGCCAGGATCTTTACTTCTTCTTCGTTGGAGGCAAAGTCCGTTGCTCGATGCAATGCATCCTGGATCGTGGTTGGAGCGTTTAGTGCAATCTCCTTCCGAAAATCTGAGTCGAACCACAGGGCTTTCTTCAATGCTTGCAATGCGGCTTCGTCACTTATGCCTTCTACCTTTGACAGCACCGACTTGAATCGTTCGATCAAAGTTCGTAACGTCTCGTTTTGTCCTTGTCCCACGGTCCATAGATCCGCATCGGATGTTCGGCGCTCCATGAATATAGCATAGTGTTTGAGGAATGCCGACGACAGCTGATTAAAATTGTCGATCGAATTTCGTCCTAGCCTTGAGAACCATTGTAGAGCTGGCCCTTTAAGGTGCTCAACGAACAGGAGACATTGACCAGCGTCTTCTTCTCCTTCTCTGAAGTTTTCTTGTCCCATTGCTATTGCGAAGGCGGTCAAGTGCTCTTTTGGATCAGCTTTTCCTTCGTAAACTGGTATCTTCATCTTCCCCGGATCAGAAACCCTTGCCTTAGTAATTCGAGTCGTGAACGGGGTGTTCTGTGTTTCTTCAAGCACTCGGTCAAGTTCAGGAGCCTTGCTCGTAGCCCTATGCATCTGAGATCGAACGAATCTCAGATCAGCAGCAGCTCGCTCCATGCCGACCCAAATCTCGGCCATCTCCTCCTTCTGGGCTCGAACTATCATTTTACGCTCTTCTTCGATCTGGGCTCGTGGGCCCAGAGGATGTTCTCCTCTTCCTCGGTGAAGTCTTGATCATGGCTGATGTTGGTATTGCTTCGTTCGATTCGAGTTCGGGTTGCACCTGCCAGTTCAGCTTCGCGATGGTGTTCCAAGTCGTGTTCACCCTCTGGGTTGTCCTCTAGGCTGATCACCAGATTTGTTCCATCCATAGTCTGCATGTTTGTCTCTTGCGGTGCCGCGTTCAGTTCGGCGGTTGCAATTGGTTGGTTCGGAGGAAGTAGTCCGCCTTGGGTTCTCGGTGCGTGGTGAGGCGTCGAGAAATCAAGGGCCGTTGGATAGAGACGTCGAAGGGGGCGCCTTATTAGGTCAACTCCTGAGCCCCTACCTCGGGTTCGGCTTGCCGTCGCAAGGACTTATCAAATTTAGATATTTGTACCCTGTCGAAGTAAAGAACCATGGCATATATGTTTGGAATAGATTCCATTTTTAGAGAGTTGAAAAAGCACTATCTCGTTGACAAGGTGACCACCGTTGTGTTCAGCTTATCCTGCTCCTCCGCCTTCTTGAACAGCATTTCTAGCATCGTCTTTATCTGAGACAAGGCCTCGGGCTCGTCTCCAAAGCTGCGAGGACTGGTCCCTCTATCTCTCTGGATCCATCGGCCACGATGTCCTGAGGATCGTCAGTTCGTCTTGCTCCGTCGTCGGTCATCTTCTTCGGATCGTTCGTACGGTGGTTCCTTGGAGTAAGAAAGTTTCAAGCCCCCTCCTTCTAGCGCCAAATTGTGGGAGTCAGAATCAACACAATTAGATTTGTCGGAGGTTTGTTAAGAGGATGAAATTTCTGCTTATGAACCACGAAAGCGAAGATCCAAAGATGGTTTTTATTAAGCTGTCTCGAAAAGCTTTTCGTACAAGTGTTTGTAGAGCAAAAAGTCTAGAATTTTTGCTAAGTACGTAGATATATATACTAGTTTGAGTCGGCCAGGTTAATCCCAAAGGGATAAGGAAAACTTTCTAATCCTTCGGTATTTCCGTTTAGCCGAGTCGGCTTGGCTTCATTGGCCTTTGTATTGTTACGGGCCGAAGAAGGGCTTCTTTACGTCATATAGAAATGACTTCGGCCGCGTCATCTTCTAGCTTCGTATAGAACTGACATCGGCCGCGTCATCTTCTGGTTTCGTATAGAAATGACTTCGGCCGCGTCGTCTTCTGGCTTCGTATAGAAATGACTTCGGCCGCGTCGTCTTCTAGCTTCGTATAGAACTGACTTTGGCCAGACAGCTTCGTATAGAATTGACTTCGGCCGCGTCCTCTTTTGGCTTCGTATAGAAATGACTTTGGCCAGACAGCTTTGTATAGAATTGACTTCGGCCAGACAGTTTCGTGTAGAAATGACTTCGGCCAGACAACTTCGTATGGAATTGACTTCGGCCAGACAGCTTCGTATAGAATTGACTTCAGCCAAACAGCTTTGTATATAATTGACTTCGGCCAGACAGCTTCCTATGGAATTGACTTCGGCCAGACAGTTTCGTATAGAAACAACTTCGGCCAGACAGCTTCGTATAAAAATGACTTCGGCCAGACAGCTTCGTATGGAAATGACTTCGGCCAGACAGCTTCGTATAGAAACAACTTCGGCCAGACAGCTTCGTATCGTGCCTAAGTGGATTCGTATCATGGCCGAAATGAGCTCGTATCGTGGCTGAAATGAGCTCGTATCGTGCCTAAGTGGATTCGTATCACGGCCGAAGTGAACTGGTCTCGTAGCCAAAGTGGAGCTGCGGCCGAAGTGGAGCTGCGGCCGAAGTGGAGGCGTATCGCTGGCCGAAGTGGACTTCTCCGTGCCGAAGTGGCCTTGCCGAAGTGGAGCTGCGGCCAAAGTGGAGCTCGCCGAAGTGGAGGCGTTGCCGAAGTGCAGGCATATCGCTGGCCGAAGTGGAGCTGCGACTGAAGTGGAGCTGCTCAAGGCAGTCATCATTAAACTCATCATCAACAAAAGTGTAGATAGCTTCTTCTACGCGGGCTTCTTCTGGAAAATGCTCATTACCTTCATCATCTTCATCATTCACATCACTACCAGCATTCTCATCCCCACTATAAGTATTCTCATCACCACTATCAGCATTCTCATCATTGTCATCATTTCTCTCCTCATCGGCATCACCATCTTGGCCAACATCATCAGGCACAGATTCATGCACTAGAAAAATATCCACTTGATTTGTCCACAAAGCCGCTGCACACATCTTCTTAAAATTATTGTCACCATGACACAACTCCTTTCAATCATCTAACTCTTCCCAAGGCATCTTAAACCATACTTTCTGACCATATAAGCTTACTGTGCTAGCTATCATCATCGAGAACAACTCACATGGTTTACCTTTTAGAGTTAAGATATCGGTACCATCGATATAAGCAAATTCCCCATTTATCTTTTCCCATCTTCCACCATAGAAAATATTGAAAAATACGCCTTCACTGTTGAAATTATTGACAGCAACTAACAGTTAGACCAAATTTCATCTCTTTCATGCATTTACTCGAACACTTAGTGTGCATAAAATAATCTTATCACCTACTAAGAAAATCGTTTGCTATTAACAACTACAAATCATTCTTATCAACTTCACTTCTTAACCTATCTAATCGCATTATTCCAACCCAGAAGGAAGAACAAAAATCGCAACTTCTAACCAAAATCTGTCGAACAAAATACACATTCTTTCAATCTATAAACTGATATTTACCTCATTTTAAGCCTGTTCAATGCAGAATCGTAACCTCCTCTTTCGAACTCCCACTGGCACATGCAATCGATTAGTCCATCATGCACCCATTCGATCTTCCCAAAACTCGTGAACCCTAGATCCCTAAATGCCCAATTCGATTTCAACCCCGAGATGTCTGATTATCTAAGTGTTTTTTTAGTATGATAAAGGTAAAACGACGTCGTTTTATCACAAAAGCTTAATCAATTTTTTTAATTTATCATCTTAATCCACATAATTTGATGTTTTATTAAATTAATCCAGGTGTAATCCGAGTCAGATCGGATTAAGGGAAGTGTTAATGGAGTCTGAGTCAATGCATGTTTTGGCATTAAATTAGAAGTTGGTGTATAAAAATTTCAAATTTACTATATTCGTGTTTGAATTGGCACTGGGCTCAAGTTCAGGTATGAATCCTCTCATCGTATTTAGTTCGGATATGAATCGACACTTTTCCAGCGAAACTGGTCTGGTACTGGACACGGATACTAGAAGAATTTCCCATCTGGTAATGAGCTCAAAACTGCCTTTCCAAGTGCTAATATTGGGTTGTGATGCCGGTCCACGGTCTGGTCCGGTACTAGACTCATTCTGGGCTTGCTTCAGTTTCGAGGCAGACAGACATGTCTTCAGAAAATCGGACGTAGCTCTCAACCATAGCTTCAAATGACATGATTCCAACTCCATTGGAAATCTAACTCAAAGGTATATCTTTTACCAAGTTTCATCTAATTCCAAATTGATTTGATCCTCCATCTGTTGGTAATTTTCTGCTACATATGTTCCGTCCAACTTGAGAATTTTGCATTATCTTGAAGATATAGTGACTTGGGTTGGTTCCTTTGATTTGAGTGAATAGTTGTAGCATAGTTAACACTCCTTTTGATCTTTTTGTATCTTTTTGATGATTTAGTCTATTAAGGCTTTAAAACCTACATATACAAGAAAACTACATTTTTTGGTAGAAAAGAGCAATAAAATGCATAGATAAAATACTAAAAACCATATAAAAAGTAGTAAAATTTAGAGTAAATCAATTCGCGGGTGAAGCCCACCAGATTCATGTAACAATGTATCAGTTCTGCCACATCTATCCCCATTTTGATGAGGGTTGCGAGGAAGAGGATGTTCCTTGAGCTCCTGATATCCACTAGCAGGCGCTTGATTCGAAAACTCGAAATGTCCAACTCAATGATGAGGGGTTGGTAGTGATGTACAGTTGCCTCATTGACCATTGGGGATACAAAGGTTATTTCCAGCCTTGACCCTCGCTTGGTTGCTTTTCTTGCCACTAGCGCTCGGTCGCCCTCGCGCTCCCGCTTTCGCCTATTTTCCATGTCGGTTATGACAATATTGATCACCTCTCAATTGATCGGCCGTGTTTTCGCTTGTCCATTCCTTTGTTGCTCCAGCAGCCGCTCACTAAATTTTTCCGAAACGAGGTGGGTGAGCAACCCCTTGCTTATTAGCTCGAGGACTTCCTTTTTGAGGGGGAAGCATTCTTCCGTGCTTGTCCCCATTCCTTATAAAATTCGCATCATATGTTCCCAAGGTCTTTCTCCTGGGACTTTCTTTTGCGGTGGCGGCGACTTGACTGATGGCCTGGTCCTCCGTAGCAACTCGATCATTTCTGTTGGTTTTACCTCAAACTCCAGCCGTTTAAATGCTACTTCGATGAGTGCAACTTTTCTGACCACCGGATTGGACGACCCCCATTTGGCGGCCGTGATTATTTGGGATGGGCCCCCAGACTATCGACTCCCATAGTATCTGGTCCGCTTATTGGCCCCAGAATTGCTGGTGGGGGTTGATGAGTCGTCGCGATCCTTTCGGTACCCCTAGTTTTTCGTGCTTAGGCTAGCCATCCGGTTGTGATTGTCTTCCCATCGAATTTTGATATAATCTACAATTTACTACTTTGTCTACAAGCTCAACAAAGTGATATATGGACTAAAGCAAGCGCTAAGAACCTGGTACACTATTCTGCAAGAATTTCTCGTCGAATCATGTTTCACTAATGCTCTTGTTGATACATCGTTGTTCATCTTTCATTGCCAAACAGTGGTTGTGTTTCATCGTTGATGATATACTTATCACAAGGAACTCCACGCCTCACATCAACAAATTCAATGCTCTCATTGGTCAGCGATTCTCGCTCAAGGATCAAGGTCACATGTCTTACTTTCTAGGTATTGAAACTTCTTGTTCCCCTAAGGGCATGTTTCTCACTCAAAGATGGTATATCAACGATTTTCTTCGTCGGACAAATACGATTGAGTCCAAACCTGTCTCAACGTCAATGCTTGACACTGCTCCGCTAACCCGATATGCCAGAACACCTTTGTCCGATCTTACACAATATCATATTGTACTAGGAAGCCTACAATATCTCCAGTTTACATGACTAGATTTCTCCTTTGCAGTCAACCATATCTAGCAACAATCGACAACAGACTATTGGTTGGCAATGAAACGTGTGCTTTGCTGCTTGTGTGGTACCCGTGACAAAGGTATCTTCTTTCCTTCCACCAACTCAATGCAGTTACATGCCTACTCTGATGCATATTAGACATGCAATAAAGATGATTACACATCCAATGGAGCTCACCTTGTCTACCTAGGGAAACACTTGATCGCATGGTCATCAAAGAATCAACGAACAGTAGCAAGATCCTCCACGGAAGCAGAGTACAAGTCAGTGACTACAACTGCCTCTGAGGTCCAAGGGTTTATGTCCCTCATGAAATAACTTTGTATGCCAGTATCTTCAACTCTGGTTATCTACTATGACTACATATGTGCAACAAACCTCAGCGCCAACCTGATCTTTCACTCACAGATGAAGCACGTCATAGTAGGCTATCATTTCATCAGAGATCTTGTCCAAAAGGTGATTCTCTGTGTCGACCAGCTAGCAAATCTCCTTACCAAGATGTTGCCGAATACGAAACAAGATAGGCCTCAACTTGACGGCTCATCTTGAGGGGGCATACCAAGGGATTCGTATCCCTAACTCTATGTGATCTCATCTCCCTAATTGCTCAATCTATGATTTTGTACATTAATTTCTTAATTCTCTATATGGTGTATATAACCTCTTGTAAAGTCTCTTGATCAATACACAGTCCATTCCATATTCATATTTACTAAATAAAACTTTAGATTCTTAAAAATACTCAAACGAACATGCATATGCACTTTAGGAGGTCGTATCTTCCTTAGATCTCGGCTGTTTCTACGAAGACTATCGAGACTAAATTCGATCGACTCTCTGCACGTTCTAAGACTTGCTCGTTGCCTCGCTTGTCGTCAAACGAATACCTTTGCTTTTGGAATGCTTTTAACACTTAATCATTTTCCTTTCTTTATTTCTTGCACTGCTTCCGCTTCTAAAAGTCCTTCATACTCTGCTTTTTTGCACAGTTTTGCATTGGATACACTGCTTCTGCCTTATATAAGCTCATTTGCGTTTGATTGGTTATCTTATGAGGAAGCTTTTAACTTTCTTCTCTTATTAGCGCCAAACTGTGGGGTCAGATTTTGCATCCTTCGCATCGTTAAATTATTTCATTGTGGGAAATGTCGTATGCTAGAGAATAATCGACAAGCATTAGGTATGCGATTCGTACACTAGGAAGCAAACATGTGATATGCTCGGTGTTGGTATCCTGGGGAGGATCTGTCCTCTAGTTGCTGTCTGAGTGTCATCATCCTGCAACATGAAACATGGTTAAGAGTCAAGCTAGCCTTTGAGAGGACAAAGAATGGTGTGTCCTTCTGAGGACTCTTCGACGCTCTAGTCAGAATGGGCCAACACCATTGGAAGGATAATACGTTTCTATGAGGAGAGTATGGGGGGGGGTTAGTTTTAGCGGTCTAGAACCCATTATGTTATTTAGTGTAAAGATTGAAGAGAGGAGCTGCCCGTCGGAGGGGGTTGGAGCTCTCCGACTAGCATGATGGTCTGTTAAGGACCCATGTTGGTAGAGAGAGAGAGAGAGAGAGAGAGAGAGAGAGAGAGAGAGAGAGAGAGAGAGAGAGAGAGAGAGAGAGAGAGAGAGAGACTCAGAATGGACCAACAACATTGTTAAGAGTCAAGCCAGCCTTTGAGAGGACAAAGAATGGTGTGTCCTTCCGAGGACTCTTCGACGCTCTAGTCAGAATGGGCCATCACCATTGGACGGATAATACGTTTATGGGAGGAGAGTATTGAGGGGGGGGATTGGAGTTGTGGGTCTTAGTTTTAGAGGTCTAGAACCCAGTCTGTTATTTGGTGTAAAGATTGAAGAGAGGAGCTGCCCGTCGGAGGAGGTTGGAGCTTTCCGACTAGCATGATGGTCTGTTAAGGACCCATGTTGGTAGAGAGAGAGAGAGAGAGAGAGAGAGAGAGAGAGAGAGAGAGAGAGAGAGAGAGAGAGAGAGAGAGAGAGAGAGAGAGAGAGTAGGACTGTCGTGTTATAAGGTCAGCTCTCACCTTCTAATCGATGAAGCCGTTATGAAAGTTGGTGATAAGAGTGGTACCAGAGAAGTGTCTGAGAGGTAGGTGGGTGCATATTTTTTTGCGTGGGAACGGACCTGAGCCTCGTGAGGGTCGAGGATAACAAATTCGTTAGGACTGTCGTGTTATAAGGTCAGCTCTCACCTTCTAATCGATAAGAGTGGTACCAGAGAAGTGTCTGAGAGGTAGGTGGGTGCATTTTTTTTGCGTGGGAACGGACCTGAGCCTCGTGAGGGTCGAGGATAACAAATTCGTTAGAGTTATGTCCCCTTTCTTTTGATGACCAGTGACTTCTCCTTTTTGGTATGGGGTGTTTGAAGAATGGCCCATCTTTGGATTAGCCTAGAAGATGTTTTCCACTTTGTCGTCCTCCAGATCCTGTCTTTTTCTCGTCGAAGGGTCCTCTTTTTAGCCTCTTTTCAGCTCTCACCTTCTAATCGATGAGGCCGTTATGAAAGTTGGTGATAAGAGTGGTACCAGAGAAGTGTCTGAGAGGTAGGTGGGTGCATATTTTTTGCGTGGGAACGGACCTGAGCCTCGTGAGGGTCGAGGATAACAAATTCGTTAGAGTTATGTCCCCTTTATTTTGATGACCAGTGACTTCTCCTTTTCGGTATGGGGTGTTTGAAGAATGGCCCATCTTTGGATTAGCCTAGAAGATGTTTTCCACTTTGTCGTCCTCCAGATCCTGTCTTTTTCTCGTCGAATGGTCCTCTTTTTTAGCCTCTTTTCTTTACCTAACCTCCTCTCTTTCTTTACTTCGCATCTCCTTCCCAAAACAGAGTGGATGAGTATTTATAATTGTGATACCTGATAGGATTTTGGGTCGGGTCGACGTGTTTGACCTACCCGATTAAGTGTGTTGTTTTGTCTTCTTGGTATGCGCCGAAGAAGTTATTCATGACGGGCCACGGAGATTTTGAAGTAGTTTGGTGGTGTAGTAGGTAAGTAAACCTACCCTGCGTGAACGTCATTGAGTGCTGATACACCTAGGTATCATGTTGATTTAGTATTGCTTAGACAGGGGTTATCCAGGTCCGGTCCAAATGGGTAGGACAGAAGTTTGTCGGCCCACGGGTCCAACTCAAGTTTAAGAAAATATTTCATGTAAAAGGATCCGTTTTTAGAAAGAAAAAATAGATAAAATCCAAAAAATGTCTCATGTAAAAAGGTCCCATTTTTTAGAGAAACAATTTAGACATGACCCAAAAATTTAAATATCTTATGTAAAAGAGGCTGTTTTAGAAACGACAAAATAGATACATAGTCCAAAGAAATAAAGTTGAAATCTAAAGTATGTCCAAAATATTGATGAATCCTTTTTTTGGGCTTAGAAGCCTCTCCTTTTTTCAGAGTCTTTGTTCTTAAAGTAGGATATATATTGCCTAGAAAACTTTTCCCCTTTCGTAAAATCAAAGTGTTTAACCTAAGTTTTTTTTACCTTAGTTGGATAAGCTTAGCCGTATTCTTAGGGTTTATCCAAGCTACAATGTTTCTCTAGTGAAGACCACTATATGAAATCGCAGGGTTAATCAGAGTTTGGAGAACTTTAATGAGTTCGGATCTTGCTAAGGGTATGAAGGCGATGTCTATTGAAGAAGATGAAGTACCATTTGATATGCCAGATCTCCAAGAATTCTGCTCTAGTGAGAAGAATACACTAAGTATCATCGGGAGGATCCTAAACCCCGACTGTCAGAAAATGAAAGGGCTCATCCTGGATATACCTAGAAAATGGAGAATCTATTATCGTGTTAGAGGAGTGGCACTATCCAAAGAGAAGTTCCAATTTATCTACAAATTTGAGCAAGATCTTGAAGAAGTTCTCTCAAAAGCAGTTTCGACATATAACAGCTGGACTCTTGCAATAGAGAGATGGGTTGAGTCTCCGCTGACATATTATCTTCAATTTCTTCCTATGTGGGTACAGATCCGGAATATTCCGGTCAATCACTACACAATCGCTGCCATTACATCACTCGGTGAGATTATTGGTCAAGTCATTGAAGTGGCTTTCGATCATACAAAGGCGCAAGATAAGGATTATGTGAGAGTGAGAGTGAAATTCGATGTCTCAAAATCCCTCCGAAGATCCAAAGTAGTTAACTTTCCTTCGGAAAAAGCTGTTTGTTGGGCAAATTTTAACCAGGTTCGCTAGTAAACAGATCTACGGAATGACGAAGAGAAGTATATCTTTATTAATCAACGAAGTTGGTTTGTAACCGAATAGTATTACAACGTCTATGTATCTAAAGCGTTATAAAGAACTTCGTTGGACGTCGGAAACAAGGGCTAGATCTTAGATTGCTATCTCTGGGATGATGCGAGGATGTAGCTCTCAAGTTTTCTGAGTGTTTTTGTGATCGTTTGTTGTGATGATTTTCCTCTCTCTGAGATGTCTCTATTTATAGGACTTGATAAAATCCTTTTTGGATTAGGATGGAAATTGACATATCAATCCGCCAGCTTATCTCCTTAGTAATCGGGATTCTTGATATACTTGAATCTTTTATCTCTTCAGATTGTGAAGTCTAGATAATAACAAACCTCAAAATACCTTGGATCGCAAGGTCTCAGCGATGTTATCTTATTAGCCACGTCTATTAAATAATGTCAAATAAATTAACTAACCTTGTAATGACATCATAACGATATTAACGACTTGACGATGACGTAATAACGATGTCTCACTTGATAATGACAAGTCATTTCCATGTCTTACATGATGTAGACGACGTATTGTTAGGTAATAGCAGGTTATTACCTCGTTTTACCTGAGGTGGACGATGTAGCGCCAAGTCTTACTTCTTAATCGGGACATATCAAGATTAACCGAGATTAGTCAGGTAGTGAATTTATTTTCCCCAACAGTTTTCCCCCCACTCTTCGATTTCTTATTTAGAATTTGAAGAGTAGTTAATTAGAGCTTGCTATGACGGTCTTCATCCAGCGACGTATCTCAATGGCAAAACCTGTCGGATTGCATTTTTGCATGTACGTATACATTTCAATTTTTCTTGTGTATATATCTATACACATATGAAAATATTATTTTCGTAGTTTCCGATTTGGAGATGTCCATAGTCATGTACACATTATGACATGTCCTGTTGGAAGATATGCGTTGTCTCCGACCTGCCAGGTATACAAAGAGGAAGTATTTTGTTTCTTCAAGTAGTGGCACGTTTATCTTAGTAAACAAATATTTCCTCGCGACCGGGAAGCTTTCGATAATCTAGGACATGCCGATATACTTAACAAGTTGCAAGTTCATCCCATGGATGTTCTCACTTTTTTCTTTTGTTATTTTTTCTAATGCATTGATGAAGTTCCTGATTATCGTCAGTGAGGTTCAGGGAAGTAGAGATTGCGTAGACCAAGCTCAACGGTGAAGTTCCATATATTTTCCCAGAGGTTGTCCCAGACTTTGAAGAGGGCATTTCTGCTTCCTCTACCTCTACCAAGTAGTAGTGGTAGTTGTTCGGTTTTGTTTTGTGAGTTTGTTATATCCTTTGGACTTATCTTTGAAACTCTTGTGGTGATGTTTCCATTTTAAGGATTGACCTCGTAGGTTCTTCCTGGTTACAGCTGGCATGTTTGTTTTTTGCACATAGCATGTTTCAAAACTCGATGAGTATGACCTCCTTTATTTAGCACTTATCATCTTTAGAAGTCATCCATTACTCATGTAAACGATCAAGGACGTTGATTATCACATAGATCGCTTAATCAAGGGACGTCCCATGATTGCATTATTGTTAAAGCAAACTAGGTAATCATGATGATGATCGCTGGATCGCTATAACGATCCCTGGACCTCAAAAGCGACCTAGATCATCAGAATAAATGATCTTTGGATCGTGATCAACGATCTTGAGACCTTAAAAGTGACATTGGTGGTCACTCATGGCTTAATCATGATAAACTCTTTGGAGAGGACCTCCTCTCTTGTGTTTTTATTTATTTGGACATCGTATGTCGCTCAGGTTTATAATCGACTACATTTGGCATACCTTTGCTTTGATATCGCTATTGGTTTAGTATTCATCAAGGTTATTTCCCATTACTTTGTAATGTCGTATTGTTTAGAGGTATTACCTCTAGTTTATCTCGTAACTACCATTGTCGTAACATATTGAGACTATGCCTCTTTATTTACTTGGTTATGACCGTAGTCAACAGCTTTTGAGGTCGTACCTCGTGATTCATTTGTAGTGATTATTCTGATCACTTTTTGGGGAGATTTTACCTCTTAATTTATCAAGTCGTTGTGGTTATCACAATCAGTTGGAGATAGCCCTTTCCTATCTTGTCAGGTAATGACAATTGTTACTTTTCATTTGGGAGGTTTTAGCTCTTGAATTGACAACCTGTTGAGGTAGTGTCTCTTGACTTGTCAGGTAATGACTTTCATCACAACCTCCCAGAGGATGTACCTCCAAATTTACCAGGTAGTGACTCTCGTTACAAACTACTTTAAGGATGTACCTCATGGTTTATTAGGTAATGACTGTTGTCACAACCTCATGAAGACGTACTTCTTCGTTTATAGGGTATTGACGTCTGTCACAACCTCATGAGGACGTACCTCTTGGTTTTTCAGGTATTGACTTTTGTCATAACCTTCTGAGTAGTACCTCTTGGTTTGTTAGGTATTGGCTATCGCCATAACATGCCGAGGATGTACTTCTTATTTTATTAGGTATTGGCTGTCGCCATAACCTGCCAAGGGTGTACCTCTTCGTTTGTCAGGTGTTGACTGTCGCCATGATCTGCCGAGGATGTACCTCTTGGTTTATCAGGTATTGGCTATCGACATAACCTTCCGAGGACGTACCTCTAGGTTTTGTCGGGTATTGGTTGTTCTTAAAACCCATTGAGGTCATGCTTTTAAATTATTGATGAAAGTTATCGCAGTCAAGTTTGTCAACAGCATAACCCATGGTTGCTGCTTGTCATGCTTTCGGGAAGTGTTGCCCCCCCCCCCATTCGATTTGACACTGACCATGGTCATTGTAGATTAAGACATTGCCTTTTATTTTTTTATAAATGGATATGGTCGAATCCTTGTCTAAGGAGGTCTTGCTCCTGAACAATTTTGACATGACCATTACTCGAATACTTATACTTAGAATCTCGTAAGATTCATATGTTTAAGCTCTTTTATTATAATGCTTGTTTGTAGACATGTGGCAAACCACTCAAATAAAAAAATTAAAATGCAGCGACGTCTCGTGGATCGTCGAAGAACAACAAAAAACCAAAACTTGAAAGATTAAAAACCTCTGAAAATAGTAGGTCGTTAGGTGCAAGGCATTCTGCATGATAAGTAAGTTCTTGACTTACCTATCATGCAAACTTTAAGCTCATGACTCACATACCTTAGTTATTTAGTGTATGTCATGTCGCTCTATATGTGATTTTGACCACATAGATTGTTGGTAACGATGAGCTGGATCTTCTTCCCACTTGATTTGTGCCCATGTTCTAGAGGTACGTCTTCCATAGTCTTGCATTGATACTTCATTAGTATCTTATACAGGTCATCATCTGGAAGTAGACCTCGTTTAAACGCTGAGATGACAGTAGACGTGACGCAGCTTAGGATGGATACTTTTTCCTTGTTGAAACATCCTACATAACTGCGTAGCGACTCTCCTTTCTTCTGTACCACCTCATAGAGGTCGTCGGCTGTCTTCTCCAGGTTCCTGCTACTTGCAAATTGTTCAACAAAATGGTCGGTTAGAGACGCAAAGGAGTCTATCGACGCATTTGGCAGATTTGTAAACCACTGGAGAGCTGGTCCTGTGAGACTTGAAGAAAATCCCTTGCATATGCTAGCTTCCCTATAATCTCTTTGAATTGTGGTTGTGAACATCCGCTGCTTGTATTGTGCTATGTGGTTGTCAGGATCTTTCACCCCGTCGTACATCTTCATCAAGGGAAACGTGAACTTCTTCGGTATCTCCACAAACGCGATCTCATCCGTGAACGGAGTGTCCGCATAGCAGTTAGGAGCACTCTTAGTAATTTGGGGAGCTACTCCTGGAAGTCGCTTAATCATTGCTTCCAGACGTTTGAAAACCATCGGATCTATGCATAAATCGTCTGTTGATTGGTTTCGAGCGTCAACCTCGGTGCCTCTGTTTTCGGCGACCAGACAGACGTTCTCAGCTCTCAAGGAAGCGTTCTCCGCTTCGAGTATTGCTAATCGTTCTTTGTTCTGCTTCATCTGGGTGGTGAGTACCACCAGTTGAGCAGCGGGATCTTGAAGGTTGTTACCTCCTGCATGGACCTCGTTGTTCTCTCCGTTCGTCATATCTCACGTAGTTAAAACTGCTCCTCTCTCTAGCGCCAAACTGTTTGGGTAAATTTTAACCAGGTTCGCTAGTAAACAGATCTACGGAATGACGAAGAGAAGTATATCTTTATTAATCAACGAAGTCGGCTTGTAACCGAATAGTATTACAATGGCTAGGTATCTAAAGCATTATAAAGAACTTCGTTGGACGTCGGAAACAAGGGCTAGATCTTCGATTGCTATCTCTGGGATGCTGCGAGGATGTAGCTCTCAAGTATTCTTAGTGTTTTTGTGATCGTTTGTTGTGATGATTTTCGTCTCTCTGAGATGTCTCTATTTATAGGACTTGATAAAATCCTTTTTGGATTAGGATGGGAATTGACGTATCATTCCGCCAGCTTATCTCCTTAGTAATCGGGATTCTTGATATACTTGAATCTTTTATCTCTTCAGATTGTGAAGTCTAGATAATAACAAACCTCACAATACCTTGGATCGCGAGGTCTCAGCGATGTTATCTTATTAGCCGCGTCTAATAAATAATGTCAAATAAATTAACTAACCTTGTAGTGACATCATAATGATATTAATGACTTGACGACGACGTAATAACGATGTCTCACTTGATAATGACAAGTCATTTCCATGTCTTACATGATGTAGACGATGTATTGTCAGGTAATAGCAGGTTATTACCTCGTTTTACCTGACGTGGACGATGTATCGCCAAGTCTTACTTCTTAATCGGAACATATCAAGATTAACCGAGATTAGTCAGGTAGTGAATTTATTTTCCCCAACAGTTACTATCTGGTACGACTTCGAAAGAATTCAGAAAAGATGTTACGAGTGTCAACGGTTATCTCATGAAAAAGACAAATTTCTGATACTACTGAAGAAGATTCGAGAGCAGAGGTTGGTAAGGAAACAAAACTTACAGATGAAAAAGCTAAAACCACTTCCTATCTTACTTCATTTAGACCCGTTGTTTGGAGTCCTGACTGAAGAACAGGTTGACTTTGATCCAAATACAGGCTTCCTCAAAATAGCTCCTGAAGTGATGCAAGAAATGAGACACTACCTGTTAGCTTCAGAAGGAGCAGAATGGAGAATCAGGGAAGAAAGAGTTAAAAGCTCAATTGCAGAGTTAAAAAATGATATGTTGGGTCAGAAATCTATACTAAGATTGGAACCTACCCACATCATTACTGCAGAACTGGATAAAGGGAAGGGACTGGACTATGATTTTGAGCAGTGTGGTGAGGCATATAAAGATCAAGCTAAGATTTGTAATGATCAAAAACTTCTAGCTTCGGCCATCCAAGCAAAGAGAGCGATGCCAAGAATATCAAAGGCTTCAGTTACTCACTCTGAAGGTGCCTCTGCTAACCTTTCTCAGATTTTTGTGCCATTTCAAACCTGTTCAACGGTCTTCAGAGAGGGCTTCTGTGAAGCCACCTCTTCTGGGACAGGATTAAAAAAGCTAAAACAGAGGAGAAGGCCATACAAGTGCAGAAGGAAGATAAAAGGAAAGGAGGAGAATGAAGCAATCATAGCTGATATGACAAAAATAGGGGAATCAGTGGGAATCGTACCAAAAAGGAAAGGAAAACAGGAGGCTGAAAATAAGTTAAAAGATGTTAAACATCAACAAACTATGGTGATCCCTAATGAGGGATTGCCTAAACCCCAATGAGTATCATGAGCTGGAATTGTCAAGGATTGGAGGGTCCTCAAGACTTGACGATTCCACGCCTCAAGGAGATGCGTAAAACATATTTCCCGGAGATTCTTTTTTTTTTATGGAAACTATGAACTTTCGTAATGTTTTGGTGGACCTACAAGAGTGGTTTGGTTATTACAGGGTATATACGGTGGAGCCAATAGGCAGAAGTGGTGGTCTTGCTCTTTTTTGAAAGAAAAGTGTGCATATCGACCTTAGGTTTGCAAGTAAAAAATTACTGGATTTCCATGTGCAGTTTGGGAAGTCCAGTTTCTTTATTTCCTGTGTTTATGGGAACCCATCAGTTAGTAAGAGACATCTCACTTGGGAAAGATTAATTAGAATTGGGCTTCAAAGAAAGGAAAGCTGGTGTATGGTTGGGGATTTCAACGAACTTCTTAATAATGGTGAGAAATTAGGGGCACCAAGTAGAAGTGAAGACTCATTTGTGGATTTTGCAAATATGATCCGTATGTGTGGCATGTCAGAACTAGAAAGCACAGGAAATGGTTTCACTTGGACTGGCATGCGTCATAAGCTGTGGATACAATGCAAGTTGGATCGTGGATTTGGTAACTCTTGAGTGGAGAAAACAATTTCCAGTCGCTAATCAAGCCTCTTTGGCCAAAAGAGGGTCCGATCACAGGCCAGTTTTGATTAGACTACTCTCCTCTCAAGATGAGTATAGGGGTTCCTTCAGGTTTGATAAGAGATTTTTGCATAAGCCCTTGATAAAGGAAACAGTGGCTCAAGCTTGGAACTGCTCTCATGCTTCTGGTGGTAATGGAGTTGCGGATAAACTAAGGGCCTGTCGTAAAGCATTGAGTAAGTGGAAAAGACCTAAAAATTTTAACTCCCTGGACCGTATACAAGTGCTACAATCAGAGTTGGAGATTTTGCAGTCTTCCTCTTACCGTTGTTTAAGACAGATGTGGTATCTAAAAAAGAAATTGGTTGACTCTTATAGAGAGGAAGAAAGCTTTTAGAATCAGAAATGTAGAGAGAAATGGTTGAAGGAGGGTGATAGGAACACTAAATTCTTCCATGATTCTGTTAAGGCTAACCATGTGAGAAATTGTGTTGAAACGTTACTAGATTTAGTGGAAACATTCAGAGATCCGAGGTATCAAAAGGAGAAGTGGCAATCTCTTATTTTAAAAACCTTTTAAAATCTTCTCTTCCAGGGGATTTCTCTGAACTTTTCCAAGGGTTTCAACCAAGAATTGCAGCCAGAATCAATGATCAGTTGCTAAAAGTGGTGTCTAGAGAGGAAGTAAAAGAAGCAGTCTTTGCCATTAAAGCTCATAGTGCCCCTGGGGCTGATGGCATGACTGGCCTCTTCTTTCAACGGTTTTGGGAAGTCAGTGGGGACCTAGTGACAGCTGAGGTACAATCCTTCTTCGAGGTAGGCTTTTTCCCCTCTGATTAGAATTATACTCAACTGTACCTGATTCCTAAGAAGGTGAATTCCCCTCTCATGTCAGATTTACATCCTATAAACCTCTGCTCTGTCCTCTACAAAGTGGTGTCAAAGATAGTATCATCAAATCAATCAGTCTTTGTCTCAGAAAGACTTATCTCTGACAACATCATAATAGCACATGAAATGGTTCATGGTTTAAGAACTCACCCTATTATTTCAAAGGAATTCATGGCCATAAAAACAGATATGTCGAAGGCTTACGACAGAGTTGAGTGGAATTACTTGCAAGCTTTGCTATCAGCCACGGTGTTTCATAGGCAATGGGTAGAGAGAGTCATGTTTTGTGTGAGAACAGTGACCTACTCTATGTTGATTAATGGCCAGCCTCATGGTATGATCACCCCTGAAAGGGGTCTAAGGCAGTGATCCTCTCACACCTTTCTTGTTTGTTTTATGCTCTGAGGGTTTGACTCATCTCATGAACAAAGCAGAAAGAATGGGGCTGATAAATGGCATCCATTTCTCCCATAGTGGACCAGTTATCCATCATTTGTTGTTTGCGGATGATAGCTTGTTCCTATATAAGGGTGAAGAAAGCCAAAGCTTCATGTTACAATAGATTTTGAATGACTATGGAGATTATACTAGACAGATTATAAACGTGATTAAGTCTTCGATTACTTTTGGAGCTTTGGTGGATGAGGAAGAAAAGCTAAAGATAAAAGACATCCTGGGCATATACAATAAAGGTGGAGCTTCTAAATATCTAGGTCAACCTGAGTGCTTCAGCGGCTCTAAAAAAGACATGTTAGCTTACATTCATGATAAACTCAAAGCTAGGCTTTCTTGTTGGTTTGCTATATCCTTATCCCAGGGAGGAAAGAAAACCCTACTCAAGGCAGTGGCTATGGCTATGCCAGTCTATGTCATGTCTTGTTTATAACTACCAAAGTCTACTTATGATGCTCTCACGAGTGTTATGTCACATTATTGGTGGAGTTCTTTGGAACATAAAAGGAAGGTTCATTGGGTTGCGTGGGACAGATTATGCTTACCAAAAGATCAAGGTGGCTTGGGTTTTAGAGACATTGAATGTTTCAATCAAGCTCTTCTCGCCAAATAAGCTTGGAGACTCCTTCAAGCTCCAAACAGCATATTCTCTCTGGTTTTCAAGAGTAAGTATTTTAAGCAGGGTGACTTTCTCCAAGCTAAAATTGGTTACAGGCCATCTTATGCTTGGAGCAGTGTGATACATGGGAGAAAATTTTTGGTCCAAGGGCTTAAAAAAATGGTTAGGGATGGGATGTCTCTGAGAGTTTGGATTGATCCATGGATAGGGTGAAGACAACAAGAGAGTACCCTTCGTGAAAAATATTTTGATTAACATTGATCTTTTGGTCAATGACCTCATAGATCCCATTTCTCAAACCTGGTGTTTAACTAAACTGTAAGAGCTCTTTTTTCGAGCTGACCAGGAGGTCATATTGAGAATTAAACCAGCAGTGAATCACTCTGATTTTTGGTCTTGGAATTTTAACAAAAGTGGTGATTACTCAGTAAAGTCAGGAAACTGGTTGGCGTCTCAAAAGAAAAATGAAGATCTGATAAGAGAATCACTGGCTCAACCTTCTATCAATATCCTTAGAAGGTTGTTGATCAAATCTTATCAAGGGGAATGAGAGTGAATTATAGGTGGCAAAGCTGTGGTCTTGAAGGTGAATCTATCAACCACGTTCTCTTCGTATGCACAATAGCTCGTCAGGTATGGGCCATCTCTAATTTTCCATGTCCTGAAAATGGTTTTTGATTTAGAGTCTGTGTACCAAAACATGTACTATGTGATGGTGGTTGGAAAGAATTTTGGGGTGCCCCTTGAAATCAGAAGAAGCTTTCCATGGATCATTTGGATTTTATGGAAAAATATGAACAATCTAATCTTTGAAGGAAAAAGGTTCCTAGCCACTGAAACAATAGCTAAGATCAAGGAAGATATCTTCCAATGGTTTCATGCCCAAAGTATGGCAAAAAGGAATAAAAGGAGCCATCTATCCTAGAGTTGGAAGGAATACAAAAACATGGCTTCCTCCTCCTAACCCCTGGTCAAAATGTAACTTCGGTTACTCATGGGATAAAAAATAGAGGAACAGTGAAGCCTCTTGGGTATTAAGGGATTGTAATGGTAAAGTGCAGCTGCATAGTCGTAGAGCCTTCAATGGAGTCCTCTCTGAAATTGATGTGAAGCTCCAAAGTCTCATGTGGGCTACAGAAAGTATGCTCGGTCTTAAAAGGGATCATGTATTTTTTGCTAGTGATGCATGGGATCTGTTGGGAGCAATTATTCGGCCACCTGCTTAGCCCTCCTTCAGATTTCAGTCTGATAAAGCTTTGAATTCTCTTGCTTCCTTTGTCAACTGGAGAATAGAGATTGAAGATTCAGTATCAAATAGGGGAGCAGCCTTGATTACTCGATCGGTCACAAGAGAGGATCGGAGCCAATCATATGTAGCATCAAGCTATCCTTTTTGGCTACGTGATCTGTTTGAATCTGAAGCTAGAATTGCCTCGTTGTAATTCTGTTGTTTTGCTAAGCTGTAGTTGATTAGTTTGGATCCTTGGCCGTGATTTTGTTTGCAAAACTTTGTTCTTAATATAATTTCCAGAGAAAAAAAAAAGTATGTCCAAAATATTATCTTTGTGTGTGTAAATATAGTAAGGGTATAAAAAAAAAATTTGCCTTAAGATTTATAATTCTACTGGACCGGGGCTGAGGTCACCTAGTCGGATTGGTACATGAGAGGTAATCCAGTTGCATATTTTCCGGAGCGTCATTTGTAATGTTTGTGGGATGGTCGGGCTTAAATTTGATAGGAGCCTGATGGCTCGTTGTTTTGCTAGTTTAGAGAGTTCTTATATAGCGTATTTACGTGTCGCAATATAATTAAAAGGCGCAAAATCACCGTCAACAAATACATATTTTATTGTGTCGTCAAGATACAAACTCTTAAAGGAAACTGTATTCGTCCCATAAACACAAATGTTTAAGGACTTGCATGAAACCCACATGTAAGTTTAAATTCTACAACAATGTGGATTCATTAGGGATTTCGTTTGGTACGTTACTTTTCATTTATCTTTTTATCAACCACATGCTAAAGTATATTTTTATGGTTATGAAGGATTCATCGTATTTCTATGATCCAAAAAGAAATAACTCCCACAGTTTCTAGCTAGTCCAGGAAAATATGCAACCGTGTACATATATTTTTTTTTTTTTTCAATTATAGCGAATCTCCAAGCCATTTATAAAAGAGAGAAACAATAGTTTGAAATGTAGACAAGTGTGTGCGAGTTTGTGACATAATTCATAAATGCAAAGACAAGAGTTTGACTTTGATTGCAATTTCAGAAACTCACGGACTTCCCTACTTCTTCTGATCTTCCCGACCCCATCAACACTTTTACTTTCTCTATCACACATATAAAATCGTAATTTGATTAATAAAATTTTCCTTCTTCACAACTAAGAAAATCTCCAAGTGCCAGCCATTTTGCCTCTGTCATCTCCTACTTACTCTCTTCTCTTTTGTTTCCAGCCATTGATCACGAGCCCATTTATGAACCCTAACCCTAAAATCCATGTATATCCCCCCCCCCCCCCCCCCCCCCCCCCCCCCCCACACTTATATATCCCTCACATTGTCATACCAAACTCTCTCAAGAAACAAAAATAAAACCCAATGTTCAACACAAGATTTAATACTGTCATTATCACTCTAAACCTTATATTCTTATGCGCTGGAGGCCGTTTAATACCACCGGATAGCGTTCCAAGCACGTCTATGAAGCCTTTATCAGTCGATGACACGGTCAAATTGAATCCGAGGAATCAGAATTTCCGTGGGACGGAAGTAAAGAGTTGTATGCCTAAGGGGTTCCGGCCTAGATCAGCTCCGAGCCGGTTTGTAAATTATCAGCCTCTTGTTTCCGCTAAGTGTGCCTCATCAAAAGTTACTTTCCGGTCCAAGATATCGCCTTGATTAATTTCTTTTTCTATTGAAAATTTAACTATGCAAATAAGAATGATATTTGATTCTTTTGGTGTCGATATCTATGAAGAAGAATATGTATAATGCAAGTATGTGTTATTTTCTCTCTTTTTATTCATGGAATCAAGAAAATGTTGTTGTTAATTTGTTACCCCAAGTTCGTGAACGGAAAATTTAACTCTTTCTAACATATATGTGGTGCAGAATATATCATAATTAACTCAGTGCTAAATTTTGGAATTTTTTTGTGGTTAACCTAAAAATTCTAGCATTTTGCTCTACAATCTCTTTGAACTAGGAACCACGACATGTTAAATTAGTCATCTGCCACTGCCAAACTTAACTTGTGATTTTGAGAAAATTTTCCTTAATAGAAGCTCTCCTAGCTAATACACCAATTAAATTGATGACATAAAAAATACACCAATTAAATTGATAACAAAAAGAAAAAAAATTATACTTTGTACCAATGGATTAAAAACAAATTAAATCATAACATAGTAACATTTTCGTAATAATCAAATGGTCGAAGAAACTAACAAAAAAACGGAAATGTCCTTATCTTTATATACACACACATCTTTTCTCTTTACTTTCTCACATTTGTCGACAATAAACATATATCTCAAATTTTTTTTTTTTTTTTAATTCTAAAAATTCTCCATATCCCAAATTATGATATTTCGAATTCATCAAATTCGTCATATTTTCTTATGGAGATACGTTCACTAACCCTTAGTTTCTCGACGATTTTGCTGGAGGTGGCGATGGATTTGGAGCAATCGTTGGTGGTGGATCTGATGAAAAGATCGAGAGACTGAGAAAATTCGCTAGATGCATTAGATTTTTGTTTCAGGTGGTGGATGATATTTTGGCTGTGATGAAATCGTCAGAGAAATTGGAAAAAAATCGCCGGAAAAGATAATGATCACCGTTAAGCTAGTGAGTCTTGAGAAAATGAAAGAATTTGCAGAAAAATTGTTGATAGTTTTAAGAAAATTCTCATGTATATATTGAAATATTGAAATATGTTTATGCATATTGTTATAATTAAAATAACATAGCAAATTAAATTGATATTTATATACCATGTTATATATTGAAATATCGCGGGATATATTTATGCATATTGTTATAATTAAAAAATAACATAATAAATAGATACTGTTTCGGAGAATTTGTGTCCTCTTAAACAATTACTAGGGGAGCCGTTCTTGTGCAATCAACAAATACGTGAAGGCCTCGAAAAACACGATGGGGTCGTGTTTTCCAACGGTCCTCCGACGCTCAAGTTAGAAAAGAGCAAATAAAGAAGGAAGAGAAAAGACCACGAGGAGATGTGGATAGAGAAAAGAAGGAAGTCGGAGAACGAGAAAGAGAGAGAGAATGGATGACTCCGGGCCGAAAGGGGTGGTCCACGGAGTATCTCTAAGAGTTTGGTGGAAGAAATTTGGTGGTAAGGCTAAAGAGAGAGAGAGAAAAAAAAAAGAGTGTTGAGTAGTATTCCGGCCAAGGAACGACCGAAGAAGAAGATAAATCCGATATGAGATCGGAAGAAATGGTCCTAAACAACTGGAAAAGAGACTGAAACTCAAAGGAATGGGCATTAGTCTCGAAAAGATAGACTGAGTGTAAGTGATTTTTAGTTCAGAGAATCCGTTCCTTTTTATGAAGGAGATAGAGTAGTATTTATAGACTTTTACCTGTCCGAACTCGGATACCGGGTTCTGCGTTCTTGGCCGGGTCGGGTCTGGACTTCCAAGTTTAACCCTGTACGGTGTGCTCGAGTGCTTTTTACCTACTTTCCTTGTTTTCTTGCACCACTTGGCCGACCATACGGCTATGTTACGTTGCAACTGACATTCTGCACTGGTGGTAGCGTCTGACACGGTGGGTCACACGCCGGGGTGCTCCCTCGGAATTAGTTCCTTTTATGCTTTAATCGCTCCCGAGTGTGGACCACCTGCTTTTACCCTTGCACACATAAAGTAAATGTTTTTTACCCTTTGACCAAGAACTGAAATATGAAAGACCATAAGAATTTGAACTTAGCGCCTAAAGAAGATATTTCATACCAAGCCCGAGTTCCTGATACGGGAACTCGGGCATCGTGCTCCGTCTCCGGGTGTCGGAAAAAGAGATATTTGTACGCCTGATCACCCGGTTCCAGACCCTGATCACCCCGAAGAGCGGGGTACACTTCCCGGGATGGGGCCAGGCCCAATTGACCTCACCTCTATGTTTAGACCATTGTATATTCAGGCCCAAACTCCTTTGATGGCTCTTGTCAGGAGATAAGTTCCACCAAAGCAGTTAAACATTTCCACCGCACCATGAGATATGTGGCTTCAGAAGATTCGCTTAACCCTAAGGGGATTATTTTATCCCCAACAATTGCTTCCTCCGTTGTTTGTGTCCGAGTCGAGGGCTCGGACGACGGATGGAATATCTTTCTTATAAGTAACAGTGTTTCTTCGGGATTCCAATCTTAAATGCAGTCATATGATCATGCGCTTAATATTTTCCTCCCGTTGTCGAATCACGAACGGTCGTACGATCATGCGCTCATGACCTCATGGGCCAGAACCCGGGTCCGTGAACCTGAGGGAACGAGATCCCTGAAGGCCTGAGCCTGAGTGCGGAGACCTGCGGGCACGAGATACCTGAAGGCCTTTGCATGAGTCCAAAAACTTGGGAGGGCTCTAAATCCCTATCGAAGGTTGCGATAACCTGAGTCCGAAAACCTAGCGGAAAGCACATGAGAACTCCCGCGGAGATTGCGATAACCTGAGTCCGGAGACCTGGTGGAGAGCATGAGAAATTCCACGAAGGCCAATGGCCTGACATCAGGCTTATCCGCTATTATGAGGGTGCCAGCCGTTTGCTGCTTGAATAGGACTTTTTTTCCCCAGACTAGATGCAAGAGTACACCGTGACCAAACGGGGAGTACCTCTTTTTATCATTTTTAGGAAACTGGTTTATTTTAAATTTTGAATTGTGGATATAGTTATCACCTTAATGGGCTTTGTCGGGGGCCTTCCTGAATTATGGATATAGTTATCACAGCGTCGTGCTGTGCTGTTGAAGAACTGCTCGTTCACGATTTGTTTTAGCCTGTGGTCACCCTTTTCCTTCTCAGGTCACCGAATCTTGTTTCGTAACCATGAGCTCTCTCTATTTGCAGGCTTACATGGGCTTGCATTTCCTCCTTCCAGAATCCAAGACCATGAAGAAGGAACTGGCGATGACGTCAGACCTCCTAGCCGCTTCCCGAGCGGGTTTGAAAGAACTCGAAGTGGAGGAAAAGCTGGCGCAGGAGAGGCTTCGTGAGATTGAGAACCTCGCTTCTCAACTATCTGCCAGGGATGAGGAGTTGGTGCTGAAGGACGAGGAGTTGGAAGCATTGGTCCTCCGCTGGTGAAGTTTCTGAGCTTAAGGGCCAATTGGTCCTGGCCCAACAAAAGAAAAATGCTCTTCTGGCTTCTGCTGATTCCTCTTCTGTCTTTGGAGGAATTTCAGAGGCAAGGTCTTGAGCTGGATGGTCTAAAGAAGAAAGTCGGCCTCATTGAGACTGTCACCAAGATTTCCGCAGGCCACGCGTTGTGTCTCTGGTGGAAGAAGAACAGTGGCTTATGGCAAGAGGCAGATCTGCTGTGCGAGCAATACCACAAGCTGAAGGCCCTTATCGATAAAATGGGGGGGGGGATGGCATGACCTACCCGTTTGTGTAAACCTACAAGGCGGAGTGGGATGACACCACCTTCCCTGGCTCTCACGGGCATTCGGAATCTTCGACCCCGTCTGAGAATGGCTATGGTGTTTTACCGCCTTCGATGGATGCTGCTTCCCCCAACGACTCTGCCCCGGCTGACACTAACCTGTCCGCTCCTTCATCTGTCCGCTCTCCTGAGATCTGAATGTCCTTCCCTCTTTTACTCTCTGGCTGTACTTATCGAAATTTGAACAACTTTTTTTTTTTGAACCTGCTTAAAATTTTTTTTCTGTAATCCACTCTCTGGTTTCAATGTAGTCTTCTTATTGTTGTACCCAGTTTATCTCTCATTTTGGTTATTTATTTGCGTAAAAGAGAGAAATAACCAATCATAGCAAGGTCGTAGAAAACTTTAATGTTTAACGCTAGTGACTTTAAACGAGATTATGATTTCAAAGTTACCCGTACTATGCCTTTAAGTGCGCAACATTCCATGCACGGGGTACTTCCATTCCGTTCATTTCCAGCAATCAATACGCCTAATTTCCTGACACCGTTGTTACCTTGTAAGGTCCTTGCCAGTTTGGATTCAACTTTTCATCTCCCGATATCCTCTTGTTTGGAACATTTTCTGTAGGACCAGTTGCCCTGGTTGGAATACCCTCGTCCTTACATTTTTGTTGTCAGAGCGGGTGACCTCCGCTTGGTAGCATGGGTTCCTCACCTACGCCCTCTCTTGTTTTTCCTCCAGTAGATCGAGCTCAGTTTGTATCAGCACATCATTCCCTTGATCTTGGATGCATTCCGTTCATGTCGTCGGTACTTCCAGCTCCATAGGGATGACTGCCTCCATCCCGTAAGTGAGGGTGAACGCAGTCTCCCCCATTGCCGTTCTTTTCGTCATTCGGTAGGCCCATAAGACCGATGGGAGTTCATAAGCCCAGTTTCCTTTTGCCTTTTGTAGTCTTTTCTTCAAGATATTGCGTATTTTTTTGTTGGAGGACTCGGCCTGACCATTGGTTTGTGGGTGACAGGGTGTAGCGAAATTTAACTTTATTTTTTGCTCCGCGCAGAAGCCACAAAATAGCTGTCCGTCGAATTGCGTCCCATTTTCTGTAACAATTTCACGATGAAATCCAAATTTGTAGATGATGTGTTCCCACACAAATTTGACCATGTCTTCTCCCTCGATATGAACTGTGGGTATTGCTTCTACCCATTTGGTGAAGTAGTCGGTCCCCACAATCATATACTCTCGCTTTCCGGGCGCAGTTAGCAGTTTTCCGACGATATGAATTCCCCACTTCATGAATGGCCACAGTGAAGCAATCGTAGTCAAATTCTCCGGGGTTGGTGTATCGACTGGGAAAACCTCTGACATTTTTCCCAATACCTGACATACCTCATTGCATCTCATCTAAGGGATGGCCAGTAATAGCCCGCTGAGAGAACTTTGTTTGCCAAGGTTCTTCCGCCGGTGTGTGCTCCACATGCTCCTTCGTGGATCTCGGCCAGCACAGTCCTGATCTGTGGTCCTGCTATGCACCGAAGATACGACCCCATATATGACTTTTTAAAGAGTGCTTCCTTGATCAGACAGTACCGAGCCGCCTTGATTCGCAGCTTCCGGACTTCTTTGTTATACCTCGGTGGCATCTCTCCTTGTAGGATCTGCAATATGGGAGATCTCCAGTACTGGTCTATCGCAAGGGCAATCTCATGTATTTCTCTTTCCTCCTCTCTTGTGATGTCTATACTTGGGTATTGTAGCCACACTACGAGTATGGACTCTTCGGGGGTTGTTTTTAGGGACGACCCTAGTTTGGCTAAAGCATCGGCAAGGTTATTCTCCCCTCGCGGGATCCGCTGTGTTTCACAAGACTCGAACGTGTTTATCTCCCGTTGGACTGCATTTGCATACGCCTCCATCATGTTATCCTTTGTCTCGTAGGTCCCTTGTATCTGGTTCACAATAAGTTGGGATTCACTGTGGACGCTCAGCCTCCTCGCTCCTAACTCTTTAGCGACGTTCAATCCCAACATCACTGCCTTATATTCTGCCACATTATTTGTTGTTAGGATGCCACATCTCACAGATCTGTACGCGACATCTCCACATGGGGAGGCTAGCCAATCTGAGCCCTACTCCTTCGTGGTTACGAACCCCATCTACGTATGCCTTCCACACGCCTAGGTTTTCAATCAAGTCGTACACTCCTTCTGTTGGCTCTATACCTGGGGAGAAAACTGCTACGAAATCTGCAAGGGTCTGTGACTTGATGGTTTGTCTTCCTTGCTAGCTAACGTCGAACTCTCCTAGCTCCACTGCCCATTTCATCAGTCTTCCTGACAAGTCAGGACGTTGTAGCATGTTCCTTAGCGGGAACGTTGTTACTACTGCTATCCAGTGAGTCTGGAAGTATGGCCTTAATTTCCTCGCGCTGATGATCAATGCTAGTGCCAGCTTTTCCATTTGGATGTAACGGAGCTCTGGGTCGGAGGTTGCTTTGCTTAGATAGTAAATAAGGGATTGTTTTCCATCCTTCTCCCTGACCAGGATGGAGCTGATTCCGTGGGGTGATACGGCGAGGGATATAAGCAATTGCTCGCTTGCTTGGCGAGCAGCGGAGGCGTAGTAAGATAAGTCTTCAATGCCTGAAGTGTCTCCTCGCAATCTGGAGTCCATTCGTAATTCCAAACTTTCTTAAGTTTTTTGACGAAAAAATGGGCTTTATCAGCAAAACGTGATATGAATCTTCCTAAACGCGACGATTCTTCATGTTAACCTTTGGACCTCCTTGACACTCTTGGGCGATGGTAGGTTTTTATTGGCCCCTATTTGCTCGGGGTTTACCTCTATCCCTCTTTGAGTTACTATGTACCCGAGGAATCTTCGTGAAGCAACCCCGAATGAGCATTTAGCAGGGTTCAGTTTCATCTGATACTTGTGAAGGGTGGCAAAACACCTCGCGAGATGGTTAACATGATCATCTTTCTCTAGGGATTTGACCAGCATGTCATCCACGTATACCTCCATCGTATCCCCGATCTATTCTTCAAACATCTTATTGACACATCTCTGGTAAGTGGCTCTGACATTCTTCAAATCGAAGGGCATCATAGTGTAGGAGTAGACTCCCGTGGGGTTATGAATGCGGTCTTTTCCTGGTCGTTGGGATGGAGGTGTATTTGGTTATATCCGGAGAACGCATCCATGAAGCTGAGGACTTCATGGCCTGAGGTAGCGTCCACCAACTTGTCTATGTGGGGGAGCAAAAATGGATCCGACGGGTAGGCCTTGTTGAGGTCCAAGAAATCAATACAGATTCGCCACTTCTCATTTTTCTTATGCACGATGACTACGTTGGCTTGAACTCCCTTACTATTCTCGCGTCTATCAATTTTTTTACTTCTTCTATGATGATCTTGTCTCTTTTGGGAGCGAACTTCCTTCTCTTATGCTGGATGGGAGTGTAGTACTGGTCTATGGTAAGTCTGTGCTTACTGACAGCGGGGTTGACTCCAACCATGTCGTCGTGTGTCCAACCAAAGCAGTCATTGTTTTTGGCCAAGAATGGAATGAGTTTGCTTCTGACCACTGGACAGAGGTTTGCCCCTAGTCGTAGTACCCTCTCTCGGAACTCGGGCCAGATCATGGTTTCCACTGTTTCTTCCTCCGCGGGTCGCGTATGCGTGTTCGACTGCATTTCTCTTCCTAGCTCGCTCAGAGTTCCGACTAGTGTTGTTGTTTCCAAATTTATTCCCGGGAAAGTGCTCCTGAAATTCTCCTCCTTCTAGTGCCAAATTATTTCGGATAATTTTTGTCCTCGTAAACAACCACTAGGAGGATCCGCTCCTGTACAATCAACAAACACGTGAAGTCCTCGGAAAACACGATGGGGGGGGGAGGGTGTTTTCCGACGGCTCTCCGATGCTCAAGTCAGAAAAGAGCAAATAAAGAAGGAAGAGAAAAGACCACGAGGAGACGTAGAGAGCGCATGGAAGGAAGTCAGAGAACAAGAAAGAGAGAGAGAGAATGGATGACTCCGGGCCAAAAAGGGTGGTCCACAGTGTATTTCTAAGAGTTTGGTGGAAGAAATTTGGTGGTAAGGCTAAAGAGAGAGAGAAAGAGAGAGTGTTAAGTAGTATTCCGGCCAAGGAACGACCACATAATAAGAGAAATCCGATATGAGATCGGAAAGAATGGTCCTAAATAACCAAAAAATAGACTGAAACTCAAGGGAATGGGCCTTAGTCTCGAAAAGATAGATTGAGTGTAAGTAATTTTTAGCTCAGAGATCCCGTCTCTTTTTATGAAGGAGATAGAGTAGTATTTATTGACTTTTACCTGCCCGGGCTCGGATACCGGGTTCTGCTTCCTTGGTCGGATCGGGTCTGGACTTCCTAGTTTGACCCGGTACGGTGTGCTCGAGTGCTTTTTACCTATTTTCCTTTTCTTCTTGCACCACTTGGCCTACCATATGGCTCTGTTACGTTGCACCTGACCTTCTGCACTGGTGGAAGCGTCTGACACGGCGGGTCACACGTCGGGGTGCTCCTTCGG
Organism: Pseudoturritis turrita; assembly: GCA_900406555.1. NCBI lineage: Eukaryota > Viridiplantae > Streptophyta > Magnoliopsida > Brassicales > Brassicaceae > Pseudoturritis > Pseudoturritis turrita. The sequence continues at coordinate 107,233 of OVBL01000038.1, forward strand.
AATCAGTTCCTTTTATTCTTTAATCAGTCCCCCGAGTGTGGACCACATGCTTTTATCCTTGCACACATAAATTAAATGTTTTTAACCCTTTGACCAATAACTAAAATATGAAAGACCATAAGAATTTGAACTTAAGGCCTAAAGAAGATATTTCATACCTATCCTGAGTTTCTTATACGGGAACTTGGGCATCGTACTCCATCTTCGGGTGTTGGGAGGAGAGATATCTGTACGACTGATCACCCAATTCTGGACCCTGATTACCCCGAATAGTGGGGTACACTTCCCGGGATGGGATCAGGCCCAAGTGACCTCACCTCTATGTTTGTGCCATTGTAGATTCAGGTCCAAACTCCTCTGAGAGCTCTTTTCTGGAGATAAGCTCCACCAAAAGAGTTAAATGTTTCCACCGTGCCGTGGGATACGTGGCTTCAGGCGATTTTCTTAACCCTAAGGAGATTATTTTATCCCCAACAATTGCCCCCTCCGTTGTTCGAGCCCGAGTCGAGGGTTCGGGGGGACGGATGGAATATCTTTTTGATAAGTAACAGTGTTTCTCTGGGATTCCAACCTTAAACGTAGTCGTACGATCATGTGCTTAATATTTTTCTCCCGTTGTCGAATCATGAACGCAGTCGTACGATCATGTGCTCATGACCTCATGGGCCGGAACCCGGGTCCAGAAACCTGAGGGAACAAGATTCCTGAAGGCCTAAGCATGAGTCCGGAGACATGTGGGCTCGAGATCCCTGAAGTCTTTTGCCTGAGTTTGGAGACCTGGGAGGGCTCGATCCCCCTCGGATATTGCGATAACCTGAGTCTGGAGACCTGGCGGGAAGCATGAGACTCCCGTGGAGGTTGCGATAAACTTAGTCCGGAGACCTGGTGGAGAGCATGAGAACTTCCACGGAAACCAAGGGCCTGGCATCAGGCTGATCCGCTATTATGGGGGTGCCAGCCGTTTGCTGCTTACATAGGACTTTTTCTTTTTCCCGACTAGACGCAAGAGTACATCGTGACGAGACAGAGAGTACCTCTTTTGTCGTTTTCAGGGAATTGGTTTACTTTAAATAACATGATATACATTAATATGTCACGTAAAACAACAATAATGTTACGATATATGTTGATATATCACGCAAAAATAAAACATTTTATGATAAGAGCGTATTGCACACTTAAAAAAAAAATCCTCTCTCTTTCTTCTGCTAAGACCTCCGTCGTTCCCTAGCTTTTTCCAGCGGTGGGCGTGCCTTTGACGCCGCCGTCGGAATATATTTATTGTGTTTTTTTGATTAGTATTCTCCTCGGCTTCCTTGCTGGCTCTTTGCTCCTCGATCAAATCGTCTCTGGTATCGATGGAGATCTCAGATCTGGTTCGGGATTTTAGTCCTTGTTGGTTGGAAGCGCCATTTCTATTGTGGTTGGCGGGTTGTCGTCTCTGGACGCGACTGATGAAGACCCTGGCGAGTTAGTTCCAGATCTGTCGGGGCAGTTCCTTTAACCGTTTGACGATGTTTGATCCTAGCCTTTTCGTCTCCATCTCGGGTTTCCGGTGAAGAGGCTTTCAGGGTGAGTGGTGGTGTGGCTGGATTTGTTCTGCTCCTGTGGATTTATCGTGGCCGGTTTTAGCCTCTCCTTCCTGTCTCTTTGACCATGATTTCTTTGTCACTAGAGTTGATTAGATATTGGTTAGCAAAATCCAGGTTAGGGTTGTGTTTTCCCTGTTTTCGGGCACTTTTCTCCTCCACTTTAGGATCACTGATTCTTGTAGAGGATGGAGCTTTGGGCTAGGTTTATGTCCCTCTTAGGTTTTTTGTGGTTTGTTTTTATGCGTAAATCTTAGATTAGATGATTCTAGCTTGTTATTTGGTTTGCGATTTGCAGCTCACTTTTGTTCTTTCGGGTTTTAGTGTATGATTTTCTGAAGCTATCTATTCGAAAACAATTTTGACATAGGCAACATTTGAAGGAATTCTATCTTCTACTAGAGACTTGTAGTCGTGTTATCGTCAAAGAATGTTTGAAACCTGTCTCCGAAAATATTGTGCGGGGGAATGCCTTTTTGTCGATTGGTTCTAGACTCGGTACAAGATCGCTTTGGTGTCCTCAAGAAATCCGCTTTCATTATTATATTATTGCGGAAATGGGCTTTGGTTTCTCTTTATATCTAATCTGTTATTTTTCTTTTACGATGTATTCACAATTTCAAATCAATAAAATTTCAGATGAAAAAAAAAAAAAATGTATCGCAGAAAAATTATTAAATACATTTATTAATAAAACACTTGTTCGCTTCATTTTTCATAAAACCAGCACGATGGTGTATAGCCCACCACCTGTCATTTTTTTTTTGTCTTAAGTCTCTCGTCCACATATGGGAGGGCATTTTCGTCATAATGAAACATGTCTCTCTCTTGTGTTGCAAAAAACCACTGATAGAAAATTATGCTTTTCAATTTGTGTCGTCAAATTCAGGGTTTTCTTTTTTTTTTCGTGTTATGCTCATAAGACCCATCTATGGAAAATGTGGCCAAATCCTTATGTTATGATAATCTATAATAAATGACTAAAAGGATTTGGATTACTTTCGCTAGATCATCTTCATTCATGCAATCCAAACTATGTTCTTCCAAATTTGTGTTATCAAATTAATAGTTTGTGTTGTATAATGATGAATTAAAAAGTTTGGGAGAAAATAGTTTGGATTGCATGAGTGAGGGTGATCTAGTGAAGTCAACCAAAAAAACTTCTACTCTTTAAAAAGCGAAATTAGTTATAATAACTTTGAAAATTTAGGTTATTACTATAATGATTTTGGTGAGCAAGACCTAATAAAAAGATTTTAATATTTTTCCAAAAGACTTATAACCCAACTTTAAATTACATATTTATATCTTGTGCCATTTTGAATTATTTTTTACTAAAAATATATATAAAACTAAAAAAAAAATTCTCTCACTTCTCTTTCTTCCCTCTTTCTTTCTCCGACGAATTCCTCCGGTGAGTTTCTCTGGCGAGTCCTCCGGCGAGTCTCTCCGGCGAGTCCTCTGGCGAGTCTTTACCACCACGTCTCCCTACTTCCGGTAAGAATAATTTTTTTTGTCTCTTACTCTCTTTCTTCTCATCTTCATACGATATTGTGTATATATTTATGTATATATGTATGTCTTACATTATTTTGATGCTAGATTTACAGTTTATGATATCTTGTGTATGTCAAATATACAAAATCGTGACATATTTAGTGGTTCTTTTTATGAAATACGTTGCAGAAATTTATTGCATGAAAGGTGTTCAACTGAATGAAAAATAAGTCTGCCAAACTTAATTCCACTGATAAAATAAGTCTGCTATGATGCAAATAGATATTCTTAACGACGAATGATGAGACGTTAGCGTTAGTGACAGACGACAAATCTTCCAACATCGTTTTCGCCGCTAGTTTCGTCGGGTATGTGTTAGTTGTGATAGATTTCGTTTTCGATTTAGAAACAATTTGAAAAATTGATATTTTTTATGCAGATTTGTTGCAGAAACTCGTTGCATGAAAGGTGTTCGATGAAATGCGTGAATAAAAAATAAGTCTGCCAAACTTAATTTCGCTCATAAAATAAGTCTGCTATAAATCAAAGAAATCTGCGACAACGATGCATAAATCATATAAAATAAGTTTGTTATAATTCAAATAAGTCTGTTATAATTCAAATAAGTCTACGATAACAATATATAAATCATATAAATAAGTCTGCTATGATTTAAATAAGTATGCGAGAACGATGCATAAATCACATAAAATAAGTCTGTTATGATTCAAATAAGTCTGCGGCAATAATGCATAAATCATATAGTGACCAGTTTTGATCCAGACATGATCCAGACACGATATTCGTTGATTGTAGTCACAATACTGAAGAAGAAGAAGAGCATTATGGATGTTTCAATGGAGAGACATGTTTGGATGTTTATCAGCAGGTTTGATTTCATGCATTGTGGATCTAACTAGAAGTTATTAATGGATAAGAAACATTGAAGCAAAAAAATCATGGGTTTATTTTATTTTTTTCGGTCATAAACATCATTAAGAAATAGAAATATTATCATATGTTGGTTGATAAAATGATGCGTGTGATATTTTAATCTTTGCGACTAAGGTTAATAAGCAATTTACTTGTGTATTCATACTTATTGTTTTTCATGACAAATAATTTGCACGTAATGACATACTTGTTTATTTGATGACATATATGAAATGTTAGAGACACGAGACGTAAATAATTTGCACGTAATAACATACTTTTTATCGCTATGTAGTTATCTCTATGTCCCCTAAGATCCATTCCCTTATCAACCTTATATCGACCGTTCACTCAAATTTTGGCTCAATGACTTTTCTTAAATTTTTGCTAAGTATTGAAAACAATCGTATCATCGATGAGCTTAATCGTTTGTCTCTCATCCCTAACATTAATTCGTATCTTGTCAAGTCGATGAGTATTCATCATTTCAACAAGTTCTATAGTTACAATATTTTGTCATAGAGTTCAAATACATGCTGTAGTCGATGATTATATCGTACAAAAAATTTGATATGTTGAAGCATATTCATGTGACTATTGCCGCAGACTTATTGGTATAGATGCGGTAGACTTTTTTATGAACCATGGTTTTTCCCGGGGCCAAACTGGAATTTCACAAAATCGTTGGGATTTTGATGAAGAAAATAAATATCCAATAAGTCTGCCGTTGTGGTTAATAAGTCTACCAAACTAACAAATCTGCCATTTAAAATCTGCCACAACGAAAATACATAAGTCTGCCAAAAAAGGTTATTCTAGTAAGAAGAGAGCATTGAATGAGTACACCACCTAAAATATTTAATTCTAAGTATTTCAACATATGCAATTAAAATCGTAAATCATGTTTTATAATAGCAATTAGATAGATCCAAAAATGAACCCGAAAACTCGATTAACAAACCAAACCCAAAAACATAACCCTCTTAATGAAAAAGAGGGTTTAGAAATCGAATTGGGGAAAAAAATTTAGGGTTCATCGTTCTGGGTTGACTTCGACGCCGGAAGAGGAGTTGGAGAGAGAAGACAAGGCAGAGAGAAGAGAACATAGAGAAATCGGAGAGAAGATATACAACCAGCGAGAAAATATGACGTTCAAGCCGTATTATGAACAATCAATAACGTTCTAGAGCATGAGAAAGAAAGAGATTTTGCATTCGAATCGTTGCACTACTCTGCAATTTTTAGTTTTTAATGACCTAGAATTAGCTTTTGATTAATCTCATTGTTTGTATCAATTTTGATTCAATTGAAACTTCAATTAGAATTATAATTCAGGATTTTTTCTTTCATTCTCAAAACAATCGTCGAATGTAGAAGAAGAACAAAAGCATTGGACATTTAATTTGTTTACATATGAAAACCAAAAATAACAAAGACACAAGACTTAAATCTATCTAGTTTCTTACGTCAGATCGACCACCATAACGTATTAAAGTCGTAATATGCACCACCATAACCACCCTCACGACGCCCACCTCCAACGCACCACCATATCCGTCTCCACCACCACGGCTATAGTCACCTTGATCACATCTACCTCGATAGCCACCACTTCCATAACCAGTGCCTTCTCCTCCCCCTTCGACTATGTCCGCCGCCGTTACCACCGCCAGAATCACTCAGAAACAATGAACGAACCCTAAACCTTTTTTCAAATTCGATTTCTAATTAAGAGAAGAGTTGAGATAAAATAGCTGAATCCTCTATATCATTAAGAGAGTTATGTTTTTTGGGTTTGGTTTGTCAATCGGGTATTCAGGTTTTTTTTTGATCCATCTAATCGTTATTACAAAACAAGATTTATTATTTTAATTGTATATGTTAGAATACTTAGAATTAAATAGCTTATGTGGTATATACTCATTAAATTTAATAGTATGTATTGTATAACGACGAATCAAAATGTTTGGAGGGAAATAGTTTCGGTTGCACGAGTGAGGGTGGACTAGCGAAGTCAATCCAAAAAAATTCTACTCTTTAAAAATGTTTATTTAATATCCATTTTTTTAGAAATTGTTTTATTTTTCTAAAAATAGAATCTCCACAAATAAATACCAATATTTTTAAAATTGTTCGTTTAGAACCTCAGATGTTAGTTCCGTCAAATGGTAAAAACGTCATTTTAAATCCGTTAACGGAGAATGATGGAATATGCAAATAATGGAATTGAATAAAACTAACCTATTTCATTTAACAAATCTCATAAACCATAATGACTTAAAATTAAACATTTGGGTAATAAATCAGAAGAGATAAATGTTGTTATCTTGTCTCAATTTGATTTTGGGGATAAAAAGAAAACCTCAGTATCAACAACAGAGACATGTAATGGAGAAAAAGTGTTAACGGCGAAGGTGATCGGATATTCCATATGATCGATACTTATTAACTTCTCCAACTAATGAGACTCAGAAAGACCATACACATTCCAATGAAAGTGCATAAAAAATTGCAATAAATAGAGTGCTTAAATTTACATTCCATGAGTCATTTATACAATACTTCATATTCAAAGATATTCAAACGTAGTTGTTCATTATCCTTCTCCAGCTCCCTATTACTAGCATATGTCCTCTGTAGCTTGTCGCGTACTTCAATCATTGTTACTTTTTGCCATCCATAAATACACCCAATATCTTTCCACTTAAAATCCAGACGATTTTCTTTACCATACATTTCGCAGCCATAAAATCGCTGTCCTGGATTTGAATATGTCTAAACTTTCTTTACAATAACTGACAACGATACATCACCTATATCTTCATTGTCACTTTTGCTCGATCCCAAAATTGGTAGAGCGTGATATTTTTTCATGCCAATCTGATACGTTTTTGTCATAACTTGACATCTATACAGATAAATTGCTCTGGGTTTAGATCAAAAAGAAAAAGGTTTTTCCCCTAAAAATCGTTTTAAGAAGGTGATAAAAAGATGATTCATCTTAAGAATAATTTATGTTATGTTGTTTTCTATTTGATTTAAAATTAATTTTAAATTTTTATGGTTGATTCAGTTAAATGAAGCGGATTAATTTTGTACAATTTTGTCAATTGCAAATGTCACACCATCCTCCGTTAACGGATTAAAAATGGCATTTGACCATTTGATGGAATTAGCATCTGAAGTTCTAAAAGAACATTTTTTAAAAAGATTGGTACTTATTTATGGAAATTTCTGTTTTTAGAAGAATAAAATAATTTCATAAAAAGTTTGTGTATTAAATGAACACATTTAAAAAGTAGAGGTTTTAATCATTTTCCCTATATATTAAGCAAATCAAAACCTATATCAAATTCGGTGAAGTATGATTTTCATAGGGATATTTCGTTAAATACTCTAAATATTTTAAGAAATTAATAACAAAATTAGCCTATTATAAATTTGAAAGTAGTCTTTTAAATGTGAAATTATTAAAATACTCTTATTTATCATTTAACTGATCATTATAATTAAATTTAAAACTAATTCTATTGTATAAATTTTGATTTCGTAATTAATTATAATTTTTTACTTTTAAAGTAATCGTTACCTAAAATCTTGAATTAATTTTGAAACATTAGACTTATTTAAACAGTCGACGTTCTTCATTATTTATCAACTAAATTCCAACTGTAAAATTATATTTTTAGTGACTTATTAATAAATTTTACTTGTTTGAACTGTTGAATTATATATCAAGTTAGTCAAATTAATAATTTAGGTCAAAGTACTTCAAAGTAATCGATTTATATTTCAATTGGTTAATTTTCTCACATAATTTATTTAAACAGTTGATTTTTTTTTTACGTTTATGGATTTATATTTGATTTTTGTCGACTTATTTATCGCTTTGTGAAACAATTTATCATCTTTTCTTCTAGTACCATTGTTTTCAAAACATGTATTGAGACAGATATCACAAAGATAGTGATTAGATTTCTTATGAAAAAAATGATTAGACTTTGTGCGAAAGATTCCATGTTTTTTTATAAATTTCATCTGGCGGATTCCTAGTTTCTAAGATTTGAGCAACTTGGATGTCTAGAAAATCGATTCGAATTGTGAAGAAGTTTCTCTTTGGGCTTTTTAATCCTCCAGCCATGTGAATCAGAGATGTTTTCCATTGCATATCTAATGTTCTTGATGTCAGCCCAATTATGCTCAATATCAATCTCCTGCCATCTTTGGTCATCCTAGAATCGTATAAGATCTATGCTTAACTTCTGAAGTTAACCACCAAGAGTGTCTATCGTGTTAGAAAAATCAGCTGCGAGTCTTTCTAACTTTGCATCAAATTCTAGTGTAGCTATCCTCTGAGCTTCCATGTATTTGTCAATCATGGCTGAACACCTTTCCTCAAAACGGGTTGTGGAGGTACATAGAAATCTTCGTCTTCAAAATAGTGTTGAGGATGACGAATAAAACTACGACCTCATCCAAAAACCAAAGCTACTGGTGTTGTATTTGGATCAAAATTCTTTCTTTAAATACGAGGCTGGAATTGCATTTGTTGATCAACAAGTGTTGGTATTTGCATACCACTGCGAGATTCTTGTGGAAACTGAGACTGGCTTATTTTCATGTCTCTATCTCTAACTCAACTGGATAAATGATAATTTTTTCACCCATTGAAATACTCAACTGGAAAAATGTGTCTATCTCTAAAATACTCAACTAGAAAAATGGCATCCCAGTCGAGCTAAACGACTTTAAATAGAAGCTCTTGGTGGGAGACCCACCCACTAAAAAGTGTTTAGATTAGTTTTATAGCGTTTCTTGTTAACATCTTGGCTTTGTATCTCAGGAAAGGTTTGAAAAAGAAAACCGACGAAGCATTGATCGATTGTTCAACCCCCCTGATCGATCAATCCACCTCAGGACAAACATCATGATCGATTGATCCTTTGCTCACAGCCAATATCTAAAGCTTTTGATCTGATATGGAACGATCGATCCACACCCTAATCGATTGATTCATCTCCCAAGAATGAATTTCAACTTTTCCTAAATTAAAGAAAAAATCAGAAAACCCCGTAAAAAGAAAAGCCGAGACGAACCTGACTTTCCACATTCTTTCAATTCCCATTATGACTTTTCCCTATTTAATTTCACATCGGACAGTGTGATTTAAGTATGGGGGATGGTCCCCGGTTATCTAATGATCTTTGATTTTTGTTGTTTCTTTTGGTTGGTTTTATCAAATCAATTTTTTTATTTTTTAGTCAAATTGTGTTATTGTGTCAAAACGGTTTGGAATTATGACTTTTCTAGGAATAAATTTTTTGATTTTGCGACTCAGTGACCATTTTAACAGGTTTAGTTCAGGACAGGCGATTCAAAAATCCCATGATTGCATTAACTTCTAATTGATATGATTTTAACTCTATTTTGTTTGGACGACTAACCTAACTTAAATCTTTCTCATTAAAGTGTTAGATCATGGAAATGAATCAAACATTCATTACTTTTTATTCTCGTTACCACTATATGTTGATCCTGAATGGCTAGCTCATTTTTAGTTGATACCCCCTCTTAAACCTTATCTCTTTTCGGACATCATGCACTCCTGTTTTCATTATCATACATACGTATATGTACAAAAACGTCAGAGAAAAAAGATCGACGTAGTTTTCTAACCACTGTACATATAGAGATTTAAAAAAAAATATGGTGGAGTACGTTGATTTGAGCTCAAAGCTTGATTTTTCATTGGGGATTCACAAACTAAGGATAAAATTTCTTGTCCTATGAGACTTGTAGTCAGAAATACCAGTTCCCCTCTTTTATTTCAAAAAGTGAAAAATAATAGGAAAGGAACCGAGACTTCATAAAATAGTCTCATGTCATAGAAAAACTCCAAGGAATGCCATGGATCACTTTGGAGAGAAATGGAGCAATTTACAGGACTTACATGAATATACAAGAAGAAATGTGTTAAAGAAAAGTGGTTGGAAACTGTGGGTATCAACATGTTCATTCTCTTGCGGTTTTGCATAATATCTTGCACCCTTCGAAGCGACTGGTAACCCTAAACACTCTTAACCTTACCACTAAATCAGTCTTTTGAATTCCTAGCAATGTCTACCATGGATGATATCCTTTGATAAGCTCACGCAAACTTAATAAATGAAGAGAGTCAATTGATGTGAAGTTAAAGTTTTTGCAGGTTTGAGATTTAGAGTTTGGACCAAGCTTCCGAAGGTCATGGTGGGATATGATGAAAATGTTCTTGGATTAACTTTGTTATATGTGGATTGAAGGTTGTGATCTTAAGGGATAAGATCTCAAGGATATGTGAGTTCCTACATTTTCAGACCTTTTTCCTATGCTTAGGTTTATGTTTTGTTTGAGGATAAACAAAGATCTAAGTCTGGGAAAATTGATCTACTCTATATTTTATCCCTTTTTACTAAATTTTTAATAGATTTTATAATTAAAAACTCCATTTTGGCATTTTCTTGATGTTTTAGAGTTTTTGTAGTCTCTGGTTTGTTTACAAGTAATGTGGGCAAAACAAACTAAAAAGGATGCAAAACAACCATTTTCGAAATTGGACAGTTTTCAAACATCATGTTGTCTTCATTTCCAAGTGGGTTGAAACAATTCCAATGATTAGATCTCAAGTTATGCTCGTTTTACTGAAGACTGGTCAATCTGGCGATAAAATGGAACAAGCAAAGAAATCAAGGGCTGATCGATCGAACCACCTATGGATTGATTGATCCTTAGTACCATAAGTCAAAAGCCATTGCCATGATTTCAGCCTGATGGATCGATCGATAAGCCCCATGATCGAGCGATCCATGCCCCTGCAAAAAATAAAGAAATTTCGTAATTATCTTAAATCTTTCTAAATCAACTTGGAGAAGTCCTAGCTGACTTTGATACCTATGTTAGCACTACATGAGCCACGAATTTCAGAGCTTTTTCATCAGCCACCAAGAACCCCATGCTCAATTCCATAATTCTTAGTTCTTTTATAGTTTTTTCGTATTTGTTTAAGGGAGAAGAAGATCTCGCATCGTTGTACTTCATAGAGAAGCTTTTTTGAACCTCTGTTACTATGATCTTAATGATTATGCAATACTTTTATGCTTTTGCTATGGTTTGTTTGATCATGTTTTAGTAGTTCTCTTGTTGCGTTTAAGAGATCATTCAAAGGGGACTTCATAGCTTACTAAATATGATTATTAGGAAATGAATTTGATTCAATTTCTTCATCTGAAATTGTGTCAACTGTAGGAATTAGAGAGGCTAATGATTAATTCTAGATTGGTTTCTACTTGCACACTACTTGATTAATCGATCTGAATTAGTTTAGGTAATCTCAACGTCATAACCTGTGAGAGTTGAGTGAACATATCAAACTTGATTTGTTATTGTCTTTTTATCTACCTAATTGCTTGCAGGAATTGAGTAATTAAGTAGTTTAGGAATATGTAGTATCACTACGAATGTAGGTTAGTTACAAGTTAGTGATTTGAGTTCAAGAATGCTAATTACCTATTTGAACACCCTAAATCATTTAATCTATGAACCCTGGAGAAAATTCCTAATACCCAACATCTTGTTTATTGAATTTAATTACTACTTGTAATTGCTTTACTTCTCCAATATGTTGACCATTGCATCACAACCCATTTTATATTTCTCGTCTTACCTTATCTTTACTCTTATAAAATTATAGTGTATATTTGGTCCATACGGATTGGATCTCTAAGTACTACAATTGTCTTATGTGTACTTGTATCTAGATTATTGTGTTTGTTTTGGGTAAAACCTAACATACATCAAGAATCTCTTATATCTGTTTGGACTGTGTTTTCTTCAAAATAGATTGTTCTTACTTGAAACCAATTGTTCTAATTTGTTCAAGATGTAAGTGAAACTAAAAAATTGGTCTTGTTTGTTTCACGATTTTAGATGTGTTTTTTTGTCTGGAGAATTTCTTTTACTTTATGTTGTCTTATATTCTATGTTCTATGGATAATAAAATTGATTGTTTGAATCTGTTAATTGGTCAAATTTGTGTGTCTCTCTCTATTGATTATCAATAGAATATATACAAGAGTATGTGCACCTTCTACAAATAATTGAGTTATATAAGGAATGGAAATATTACATATTTCCTATTCTATCACTCTCCATTAGTCGCATCATCATTTGGAAAGATATTGAGACTGGATCAAAAGTCATTGTGTAGCGGTGAGGGAAGACCCTTCTTGAATATATCGACGTATTGATGAGAAGAGGGGACATGCAGAGTTCGAACTTGGCCAAGTGCAATTCGTTCTCTGACGAAGTGAAGATCGATTTCTACATGATTTGTGCGTTGGTGTTGCACCGGGTTCGTGGACAGATAGACCACGCGTATTTTATCACAATACACCTAAGTAGCGGTGGAGATAAGACAATGGAGTTCAAGGAGAAGATTATGCAGCCATGCTGTTTTAGCCATGGCGTTAGCTACGCCTCAGTATTCAGCTTTGGCCCTTGATTGTGATACAATTTGTTGGCATTTTGATGACCATGAGATCAAGTTGTTACCGTTAAAGATGCAATATCCTAAGGTAGATCGTCTTGTGCTTGGACGGCCGGCCCAATCCGCGTCGAAATACGCAATAAGACCAGTTGTTTTTGTCAGATACATTTGCAACCTGTGATCAATCGTTCTTTTTGAGACATCGGAGGAAACGTTTGAGAGCATTAGAGTGAACTTCATGGGGATCATGCATAAATAGACAGACTTGTTGTACCGCAAATGAGATATTCAGTCTCGTGAAGGTGAGATATTGAAGTGCACCGGTAAGAGAGCGATATTGGGTAGGATCAGAAACGGATGGACCATCATCAGCAGACAGTTTAGGTCGTGAGTGAGCCAGTGTAGTGCAAGGATTTGCATATGGAAATATTGGCACGATGAAGTATGTTAGCCGCGTAGTTTTGTTGAGAGAGAAAAATACCTTTGTTGTTGCGTTTGATGGAGATGCTGAGAAAGTAGTGAAGCTCCCCGACATCCGTCATGGAGAACTCATTGCTGAGTAAAGAGGTGAGGTGATGGCGATGTGGTTGACATAGAGAAGAAGATAAGCGAGTATGTCACATTGGTTGTAGACAAACAAGGACGGGTCTAATTTGCTTTGGACAAAGCCAACTCGAACTGAAAATTGAGTGAACCATTGGTTCCAGGCGCGAGGAGTTTGTTATAAATCGTATAATGCGCGTTTGAGCAAGCAGGCGTTATCGGGATAGGCGGGTTCATGGAAACACCGGCGGTTGGTACATGTATATCGTTTCATCTAACGTGCAATGGAGGAAGGTGTTCTTGACATCTAGTTGATGAATTGGCCATTGGTGAGAGATATCGACATCGAGAACAAGACGAATGATTGTTGGTTTGACCACGGGGCTGAAGGTCTCGTCACAATCTATGTGAACTTGTTGAGATTTACCATTCGCCACTAAATGAGCCTTGTACCGAGTCAACTTGCCATCTAGATCAAATTTGTGCCTAAAGAACCACATGGAACGCACAATATTAGTATCTCTGGGATGTGGTACCAAATTTCACGTTCCAGCTTTAATTTGAGCATCAAATTCCTCATGTACGGTTGGGTTCCAATTTGGATCCTCTAAGGATTTTAGATGAGAGGTAGGAAGTGGTGAGAGAGTATCGGTGTGGAGACAAAGAGAGGTTGTTTTGGTTTTGTGATTCCTGTTTTACTACGGGTTATCATGGGATGTTGATCTTTAGGAGGAGGAGATGGAGTAGCCGCCGGTTGAGCAACCACTGGTGGAGGCAGAGTAGTCATAGGATCGGATGGGTCCACGTCTGGTGGATGGTCTGGTTCATGGGAACCACCGGTGTCGACTGCTTAAGCTGGTTATTAAGAAGAGGAGATGGAGAAAGTGTAATATTGAAGAGAGGATCAGAAATAAAAGGCACATATAAGTGAGGATTATAAGAAAAGGAAATGTTGTTTCATCGAAAATGTCATGACGAGAGATGATTACCTTTTTGTGGTAAGATCTAGGCATCGATACCATTTGTGATGGGTATGATAGCCAAGAAAGATATACGCAGTAGAGCTTGTTCCAGTTTGTGAGATGTTGTTGGGAGAAGATTAGGGTAGCGGGGCATCCGAATACCCGAAGAAGTGAGTAAGTGGCTGGTTTTTGAAACAATTTGGTGTAGGGAATTTCTTGACCAATAGAAGAGGAGGGAAGAATATTGAAGAGATGAGTTGCCAGTTGGCGAGCCTCAACCCAATAAGGAGCAGCCATATTGGCTTCACACATCAACGATCAGATGGAATTATTGAGAGTATGGAGTGTGCGTTCTGCTTTGCCGTTTTGTTGTGAAGTGTATGGACAAGAGAAGCGAGGAATGATCCCATGAGTAGCAAGATAATCTAGAAAATGACGGTTTTGATATTCATCACAATTATCACATTGCAATGATTTTATTCTGCGACCAAAATGATTGTTAATATAAGCCATGGCTTGGAAGAAAGATGAGAAGACGTCTGATTTTTTACGAAGAGGGTAAGCCCAAACAAGGTAAGTGAAATGATCAACATAAATAACATAATATTTTATCCCACTGATGCTAGGAACTGGTGAGGTCCAAACATCGGAATGAATAATTTCAAAAGGTTCAGAAACATAAGAAATAACTGAATCAAAAATAGACGAGCGTGTTTCCCAAGTTGACAAGCATGACAAAGAGGCTTATCAAATTTAGAATAACTTATTAAACCAGAATAAATTAAAGAGTTGAGAGTAGTGTTTCCCAAATGTCCAAGACGACGGTGCCACAATGTAAAGTTGGGAACCGAAGAGATCATGGCTTGTGGAGAATACAAAGATGGTGCTACAGATGGTGGTGAGGAGATGGAGTATAGGGGACAATCACTATTACATCGGATAAGAGGTTCCGAGTATGGTAGTCCTTTACACAAAAATCAAGTGGGTCAAATTCGACGGAGACCCAATTGTCAAGTGTAAATTGACGAACAGAGATTAAAATTTTAATGATAGAAGGGCAGACAAGCACATTGTTAAGATGAAGGTTTCGACTTTGAGATGGAAAAGAACAAGAACCAATAGCAGAAGTAGGAAAAGAGGAACCATTACTGACCATAACTAATGGGGGAGAGCTCGAATTAATGATGGAACGAAGGGTACTTAGCTGCGAGGTGAGATGATTTGTGGCTCCCCTATCCATATACCAGCTTGCATCATTCGGGTCTTGCAATGTCATGGTGCCAAACGTGGCTGCAAGACTTGATGGTATTTGCATTGGTTGATGAATGGGAGCATCCATGGACGAAGAAGCACCAAGATGAGGCCGTGGACTGGATTCGAGAATGCCAGCAACCGGATTGGATATTGTAAGATGCGCCATTGGAGTTTGATTGTTCAATCCATCCAGCCACGTATGCTAGTTTGAGGAATACCATGGCTGCTGATTCGGACGCTACGGTTGCTTGATATATCCTATATTTCACTACTCTTTATATGGTTTTTAGTATTTTATCTATGCATTTTATTGTCCTTTCTTCCAAAAGAGGTAGATTTCTCGTATATGTAGGTTTCAAAGTCTTAACAGGTTAAAACATCAAAAAGGATGAAAAAGGACTAAAAGAGGTGTAAACCAAGCTACAGCAGCTCACATAAGTCAAAGATATCATCCAAGCCAAAGAATTCACAAGTTATCACATTTTCCCGAGTTGGACAGAACTGAAGCACCCAAAGTTTAGCTACAGAAGGAGACTAAATCAACCTAGAATTGAACTAAAAATCGTGAAGAGAAAGATATTTGAGTTAGCTTTCTAATGGAGTTGGAATCATATTCTTTGGAGCTGTGGATAGAAAGTTACACCCGATTTACTAAAGGCTGGTCATTCTGCTTCGAAGCTAAAGCAAGCCAAGAATGGAGCCCAGTACCAACCACGTCCATGGATGGATACTCAGGTCGATATCAGTAAATCCAGGAAGACATTTTTGGAGTCCAGTACCGACCAAAATATTTGGTCCAGATCGTGATCCACGCCAGAGCAGTTTCGCACCAGAATTCTCTTTTTTACCCTAAAACAAACCCTAACCGACTTAGGACCTCTTGTAAGCCTATATATACTTGCTGTTAGCCTCTCTAGAAGATTAAGCAGCCACATATTATCACAATGAGGACTAGAAATGTTTTTCATATATCTATTTCATAGTTTTGATTATAAGAGTTTCAAGGAAAACATATCACATTTGTACTTCGGTATAGAGAAGATTTCTAAGCCTTTACTCTTTATATTTGATCTATCTATGATGTTTTATACTGTTTCTTATTGCTGTCTTCCTACTTTTACTATGTATAAGTAGTTAACTTGTTAGAATTTAGGTTTTTCAATGATTCCATGATTATGCATGTTCGATTATCGAAATTCTAGGGTTCATCTTATGGTTCATCATCTAAATTCATGTTTATTGCTTTTGCTTGATTGACAATCTAGCTACTGCTATTAGGGTAATATACTCACCAAAAGTGTTGTTAAATTACTTGAACTAATTTAGATCAAGAAAGAGCCATAATCTGCGGGAGTTGAGTTATGGAGCTTTGTGAACAAAGAATTATAGCCTACGGGAGTAGAACTATGAAACTTTGTGAACATATTGAACTTGGATTGTTAATGCTTATTTAACTACTTAATTATCTGCGGGAGTTGTGTAATTTAGGTTGTTAGACATAGTAATTGGCGCTACGGGAGTAGGTCAATTACTCATTCGTGATTCAAGTTCTAGAACGATTCTTATCAAATCCTTAAATCGATATATCTCTTGTGTTTTCATGTGTTTCTGCGAACTGCCTATTACCTAACTTCTCTATCATTTATTTATTTGCTTTTAATTTATTTCTTTATTTCTTTTAATTCATTTATCATAAATCTAAAATCCAAAATATATTTTATCTTAGCTTAATTTGAGTCTTATAAATTCATAGCGTAACATCTTTCCAGTCCTCAGTGCTTCGACCTCTGAGTACTACTACATTTGCTGTGCACTTGCAAGATTATTTCAGGGTTTATAAATATTAAAACCTGAGCACATCAAGTTTTTGGCACCGTTACCGGGGACTGATTTGTTGCCTACGAATTTCTGATAAGAATTTAGTCTAAGATTTGCTTTCTTTTATTTATTTCTAATTTCCGGTTTTTCTTTTGTTTTTGTGAGTTTCAAAGATTCATCAATGGAACACTACAATCCTTATTCTAGAAGTATGGCGTCTCTTCATCATCATGAAACTATTGGGAATTATATTCCAATGCCTCTTGAGTACTTTCAACCGCCTTCCTTCAACAATTGGTACGAGCTTATGAGACCTGATTCACATTCTAAGGGTAACCTCGGGCCTTTAGATAACCTTCCTCAAGCCTAAAACCCCAAGGAGTCGAACTAAAAGACTTTAAACAAGCGCTTTATGGGAGGCAACCCATATTTTATGTTTTAATTTTATTTAAGTCTTTAATCTAAGTTTTAATTTTGACTTTAATTTTTTAAACATTGTTACTTATTCTTTTATCTTAATATGAATTTTTTAGGATTTTACAAAAAATTTAAGAACACAAAAAATTGGAGTTTTGATAAGAACGGCGAAGAACATGAAAAATGTCTGGTTCCGACCCAAATATGGAGCATCGAATCCGGTCGCTACTCCAGTATCGAGCCAGAATGCCGACCGGTATCGTGGTCGCTACTGCAGTATCGAGCCAGAATGCCGACCGGTATCGTGGTCGCTACTCGACCCACGCTCATCCCACATTCGACCCACAACCCATGCCAATCAGGATATCAATCGGATTATCCGATAGATACTCGACCCACCAACTCGTCCCACCCGTCCCACACCGACCACGATCTCGACCCACGCCACCACTCGACGTCCCAATCCCGACCCAAATATCGACCAAATTCACAGCCCGGTACTAGGAGCACCCATCCCACAACTCAACCCTTGAACCACAATGGTTCTAACCATCGAACCAACCACCTAACCATGGATCCCAAAAAGGTTAATTTCTAATTTTTCTTCTTTTAATCATTCACAAAGCATTTTCAATTATAATTCACAATATTTATGACCCAAAATTATTTTTAATTTTACATTTCATGAATTATTTTTAAATCTCTTATACATCATTAAATTTATTCTTTTAAAAGAGATTTCTTGATTTATGAACTTATGAACTTATGCATATCAAAATTGAAATTTTTGGTTAGATTAATTTGGTTTATGAATGATTTTCCATCTTGACACGTATTCCTCAATTTTCACTATTTCACTTGGATTGGACATTTTAATCAATTGGGATGCATTATTTGCATTTAATTTGTCTATATTCTTTATTTTATGAAATCTTGGATTTGGAACTCAATACACAATATTGAGAGCTTTGCTCCAAGAAGAATTTAACAAGTGATTTCAAGTGTTTTTCAAGGATATTTTGTACTTAAATAGGATTTGCAGCAAGACCATTCGTTGTGGACGCACAATTCAATCGTTTTAAGCATAATCTTCCCCATTTAAAGGAGATGTGAACCAACAAGAGGAGAAACAAGAAAGTAACCATTGGTTCTGCAGTTTAAGGGAACTCATATGATTATTCTCGAAGAAAATCTCAGATTGCTCGAGCCAATTTCAAGATTTCTCGATCTTAGCTAACAAACAGACCACGAGGAGCACTTTTATGGGACAAACACCAAACCACTCGAGCAACAAGCTTCATACTTCACCAACTGACCTAAAAATTCATGTTTTCGAATATATTTTCAGTGTGGCTCGAAAAAGTCTCAACGGATTTCCATATTGCTTGACGCACACAATTCCGGCGATCCGAATCGCCTCTTTCATGGACCATATGCAAAACTGTTCGAGAAAAAGTGTTGAAACTTCACCAGCAGCCTCAAAATATCATGGTACTCAGTGAAATTTAAAAATGGATAGAGGAAAATATCATGGATTGAAAGATAGCCCCGCGAGCCTCTTCCAGTGACCAAAATCACTATACCATGGGCCAATTCTCAAACCGTGTGGAATCAGCTGTTGGAGCTGAAAGAAAAATTGTTTTTCATGACCTAAGGAACCATTTAGGAGCGTTAATTAACCCCTGGATCCAGCCAGTTTCAAATATGTCCATCCACCCATTCTAGGACAAACATTGAACTTCAAGACTTTTTGTCCAATACGGTAACTTCGTTCTATTCTTCCTCTTTTCAATTTTCACTTTCATTTTTTTATTTCCAGCATACTCCCTTATTTTGATTTTCTTTTACACCGGGATGGTGTAAGATAAGTCTGGGGGATTGTTGTTTACTAACACTTTTATTCGTGTTTGGTTTTTATGTTTTTGAATCTTTTTGTTTTTATTTCTTAAAATTCGTTTTATTGAGACAAAATCAGTTGGAAATTATGACACTTTTCTAGGAACTAACGCTTTGATTTCAAGACCAAGTGACCATTGTTGCAGAATTTGTTCAAGACATACAATTCAGAAACCCCATGACTGAACTTCCCCCAAAAAGTTTCTACTTACATTGGTTTCAATGGATATAATTTTGACTCTATTTTACTTGACCTATAATCTGATTTTTATTTATTTCTCATTAAGGATGTTAGATCAGGAAAACAAATCACACATTCAAGACATCTTATCCTCTTTTGATATGATCATGGACAGCATTAGGAACGTGGAGCTTGAACCAGAGGCTGTAGCAGAGGATGAGCTTGTTGACATTAAAGCTAAAGCTGCACCAAACGGTCCACTGGCTCGTTCTAGAGTTAAGAAACTCAAAGAAGCTGTTGGAGGAATGCTTAATGGCATATGGAGTCAAGATGATCAAGACAGCGAATATGGAGGTAAAGCTTATCAAACAACTCTGGTTTTGATTCAAGCTAAGTGATTTCAACAAATGGGAAAAGTGTTTCAATTATACTCTTTTTTCCTTGTCAAGTTTTGTCCCAATGGGTTTTCTTGACAAGGTTTTTAATGAGGTAATTGATTCACTTCTCAATTGCCCAAGCCCATTAAAGAAGAAGCAATTTTCGTCCAGATTAAAGCCAAGAAGAGAGAGGGCATTTATCAGTTTAAATTAGTTGTTATTTCCAAGACAGTCTGCATGTAGACTTGTCTTCTTCTTCTTTATGTTCCCTGTTCTCTCTTTTGCGGATCTCTTTCTTTTTTTAATCAAATTCCTTTTCTAAAGAAGATCATCTTGTTGGTGCGTATATCCAGCAAAACCCTTAGAGTCTTTGGTGCGTATATCCAAAGGTTTTAAGTCGATATCTTGAAGTTATTCCGCAAGCTTCTGTGATATCCATCGATCATTCAATTCTATTCCATCCTCACGGCTTCACAGCCAAATCAATCTGTGTTTCTCAACCAAAGAGTGCCGAATCCAGGGAGGATCACATTAAGTGGTATCAGAGCACACTCTGAAGTTGAGTTTTCTTTCTAGCATCTATTCATTAAATCGTTCATCCATCTCTAGTCATCTGTTCGGTTCTGTTAAAATCGAATCCTATCATCTGTTTGTCTGTTCATCGCTAAGTTGTGTAGATCTGAATTCTGTCGAAAATTAGCAAGTGACCCTTCATCTTCTTACTCGATCAGGCCTGTTCAAAAACAGTAGAAATAATTTTCTTTGATCATGTGTAGTAGACAGGAAGTATAATCGAATTTCTTAGGACTTTTTACTGGTGTTGTTGTTCTTGTTAAATTGGCAGAACAGAAGGAAGACTTCAGCAGACTTCTGGCAGAGTAACTTCAGCAGACTTCTGGCAGAGTAACTTCAGCAGGCTTTTGGCAGAGTAACTTCAGCAGACTTCTGGCAGAGTAACTTCAGCAGGCTTCTGGCAGAGTAAAAACCAGCTTCCTAGAGAAGATTCAACAAAGCTTCTCCTACAAGACTTAAGAATGGCGCCAGAGCATGAAGAAACTAGTAATAGTGCCAATAACAAACTGTTGATCGAAGCAATCACTGCTCAAGTCACTGCTCAGATGGGTCGAATGATGAATAATAAGTTTGAAGCATTCCGTAGTGAGCTACAAAACCAAAACCAAACGCCAAATGGAGAAACTCATTTATCAGAGAAAGATCAATCACATGAGGGCAGAGAAAGGAGAAAACATCATAAAGATGATGCAGCAGACAACTACTACAGCAATCACAGTAGTTCTTCCCAAAGGAGCCAAAGAAGAACAAGACGTGCAAGAGAAGGCAGAGATCTCTTACAAGAAAACCTCGGGGCTCTTAAACTTAAAATTCCATCTTTCCATGGAAAGAATGATCCTGATGCTTATCTGGATTGTGAGAAGAAGATCGAACTGGTCTTTAATTGTCAACATTACGCAGACATCAACAGAGTAAAGGTGGCTGCTACAGAATTCTACGATTATGTTCTTAGTTGGTGGGATCAAATTGTTACTTCCAGGAGACGTAATAGGGACTTTCCAGTGGAGACATGGTTAGAAATGAAGCTTCTCATGAGAAGACGGTTTGTGCCAAGCCATTATCACCGTGAACTCCATTCAAAGATTAGAAAGCTCACTCAAGGGAACCGTTCTGTAGAAGACTATTACCAAGAGCTTGAGGTTTTAATGCTTCGAGCTAACATCTCTGAGGATAAAGAAGCAACTATGTCTCGGTTCTTAGGAGGTTTAAACAGAGAGATTCAAGACATAGTGGAGATGCAACACTATGATGAACTAGAAGAGATGCTGCATAAAGCTATTCTGGTCGAGCAGCAAGTTAAGAGAAAGGGATCTTCACGATCAAGCTATGGAGTTGATTCAACCAGACCAAGTTATCAAAGAGACAACAAGCAAGCTGTTACTTCAAATTTTGATACTAAACCAGTTCATGTTATTCAAGACAGAGACAAAGAAAAGGTAGAAGTAACAACATCAAGGGCGCGTGATGTTAGGTGTTATAAGTGTCAAGGAAGAGGACACTATGCGCATGAATGCACCAATAAAAGAGTTATGGTTCTTCTGGACAATGGGGAGATCGAATCTGAAGAAGAGGAACCAGAAACTATGTCATCTCCCGATGAGTATGAAGAAAGAGCAACTAGAGGAGAATTATTGGTGGCAAGAAGAAATCTGAGCATTCAAAGTCAAAACGAGGAACAAGAACAGAGAGAGAACTTGTTTCATACAAGATGTCAAGTTCAAGGAAAAATCTGCAGCCTCATTATTGATGGAGGTAGCTGCACCAATGTAGCAAGTGTTACTATGGTGAAGAAACTTGGTTTAAAAGAGCAGAAGCACCCTAAACCATATCAGCTTCAGTGGAGAAATGACAGTGGAGAAATGAAAGTTAAAAGTCAAGTAACTGTGCCAATAACCATTGGAAAGTATGAGGACGAGATTTTGTGTGATGTGTTACCAATGGAGGCTGGGCATATTCTTCTTGGGAGGCCGTGGCAATCAGACCAAAGAGTTATCCATGATGGCTACACCAATCGCCATTCTTTTGAGTTCAAAGGCAGGAGAACTATTCTGGTTCCTATAACGCCAAAAGAAGTCTATGAAGATCAAATCCATCTCAAACGCAAGGAGGACAGGTTAATCAAACAACCTAAATTTTTTATTAAAGCTGGTAAAATTAAACAAGCTATGATTTTGAAAACAATCTATGCTTCTGTTTGTGTTTAAAGAAACTCTAATGAGTTTAACTAACCTTACACCGGTGCTGCCGAGTGAGATGAAATCTCTTTTGCAGGATTATAATGATGTGTTTCCTGAGGATAACCCCATTGGTTTACCTCCCATTCGTGGCATTGAACATCAAATCGACTTTGTACCAGGAGCATCATTGCCAAATCGACCTGCTTATCGAACTATCCGGTGGAAACAAAAGAGTTGCAGAGACAAGTGGATGAGCTCATGGAGAAAGGACATATCAGAGAAAGCATGAGTCCATGCGCTGTTCCAGTCTTGCTCGTGCCTAAGAAAGATGGCAGTTGGCGCATGTGTGTTGATTGCAGAGCCATCAACAATATCACGGTGAAGTATCGACACCCTATTCCTAGATTAGATGATATGCTTGATGAACTGCATGGCTCTAGCATATTTTCTAAAATTGATCTTAAAAGTGGCTATCACCAGATTAGGATAAAAGAGGGTGATGAATGGAAAACTGCATTTAAAACGAAACATGGTTTATATGAATGGTTAGTTATGCCATTTGGTTTGACAAATGCACCTAGTACATTCATGAGATTAATGAATCACGTTATGAGGGCTTTCATTGGAGTTTTTGTTGTAGTATACTTTGATGAAATTCTTATTTACAGCAAAAACTTATCTGAACATGTAAAGCATCTAGACTCTGTTATAAATGTGCTTAAGAAAAACTTCATGCCAATCTTAAGAAATGTACCTTTTGCACAGATAATCTTGTGTTTCTAGGCTTTGTTGTGAGTGCAGATGGAGTTAAGGTTGACGAGGAAAAGGTTAAGGCCATTAGAGACTGGCCCAGTCCAAAGACAGTGGGTGAAGTGAGGAGTTTTCATGGTCTTGATGGGTTCTATAGAAGTTTTGTTAAAGACTTCAGTACTATAGCTGCACCACTCACAGAAGTTATCAAAAAGGAAGTAGGATTCAAGTGGGAACAAGCACAAGAGGAGGCTTTCCAGACACTTTAAGAAAAGCTTACTAATGCCATTCTTTTGATATTACCTGATTTTCTTAAAACATTTGAAATCGAGTGTGATGCCTCAGGTATAGGAATTGGAGCTGTACTAATACAAGATAAGAAACCCATAGCCCTTTTTTAGTGAAAAACTTGGAGGAGCTACACTGAATTACCCAACATATGACAAGGAACTGTATGCCTTGGTTCGAGCTCTCCAGACATGGCAACACTACTTGTGGCCAAAGGAGTTTGTTATACATACTGATCACGAGTCACTTAAGCACTTAAAGGGGCAACAGAAACTTAACAAGAGGCATGCCAGGTGGGTCGAGTTTATTGAGACATTCCCGTATGTCATCAAGTACAAAAAAGGTAAATATAATGTAGTTGCAGATGCATTATCTCGAAGGTACACCTTACTCTCTACTCTTAATGTTAAGCTTATGGGGTTTGAGCAAATAAAAGAGTTGTATGCAACTGACCCTGATTTTCAAGAGATTTATACAGCTTGTGAGAAGTTTTCCTCAGGGCATTATTATAAACAAGACGGATTTCTCTTTTATGAGAACCGTTTGTGTGTTCCTAACTGCTCTCTGCGAGATTTGTTTGTCAGGGAAGCACATGGAGGCGGGTTAATGGGACATTTTAGCATTGCTAAGACACTGGAAATTATGAAAGACCACTTTCACTGGCCACACATGAAACATGATGTTGAAAGAATCTGTGGTAGGTGTACTACTTGTAAGCAAGCCAAATCAAAAATTTAGCCGAACGGTTTGTATACTCCTTTACCTATTCCTACTCATTCCTGGAATGATATTTCTATGGACTTTGTGATGGGATTGCCTAGGACTAGAACTGTAAAGGACTCTATCTTTGTTGTGGTTGACAGATTTTCGAAAATGGCTCATTTCATTGCATGTCATAAAACTGATGATGCATTACATGTAGCTAATCTGTTCTTTAAAGAGATTGTTCATTTGCATGGAATGCCTAAGTCTATAGTTTCAGATAGAGACACTAAGTTCCTTAGTTATTTCTGGAAGACTCTTTGGTCTAAACTAGGGACTAAACTTATGTTCTCTACTACATGTCATCCGCAAACTGATGGTCAAACATAAGTGGTTAATAGAACCTTAGGTACTCTTTTGCGTGCATTGATCAAAAAGAACCTGAAAACGTGGGAAGAATGCTTGCCTCATATTGAATTTGCATATAACCATGCTGTGCATTCTGCTTCTAAGTATTCTCCTTTTCAAATTGTTTATGGGTTCAATCCCATATCTCCTTTGGATTTAATCCCTTTGTCTTTGAGTGAAACAGCTAGCATTGATGGAAAAAAAAAGGCTGAAATGGTTCAACAGATTCATGAGAATGCTAGGAGAAACATAGAAGAGAAAACAAAGCTTTACGCTAAGCAAGCTAACAAAGGAAGGCCCCAAGTAATTTTCGAAGTGGGGGATCAAGTTGTGTTCACTTGAGAAAAGAGCGGTTTCCAAATGAGAGAAAATCCAAACTGATGCCAAGGATCGATGGTCCTTTCACTGTAACAAGAAGGATCAGTGACAATGCCTATCAGCTTGATCTACAAGGTAAGTATAATATAAGGTCTAGTTTCAATGTTTTTGATCTGGTTCCATTAATTGCAGATGAAACAGATTTGAGGTCAAATCCTTTTCAAGAGGGAGGGGATGATATGATCATGGACATCATTAGGAACGTGGAGCTTGAACCAGAGGCTGTAGCAGAGGATGAGCTTGTTGACATTGAAGCTAAAGCTGCACCAAACGGTCCACTGACTCGTTCTAGAGTTAAGAAACTCAAAGAAGCTGTTGGAGGAATGCTTAATGGCATATGGAGTCAAGATGATCAAGACAGCGAATATGGAGGTAAAGCTTATCAAACCACTCTGGTTTTGATTCAAGCTAAGTGATTTCAACAAATGGGAAAAGTGTTTCAATTATACTCTTTTTCCCTTGTCAAGTTTTGTCCCAATGGGTTTTCTTGACAAGGTTTTTAATGAGGTAATTGATTCACTTCTCAATTGCCCAAGCCCATTAAAGAAGAAGCAATTTTCGTCCAGATTGAAGCCAAGAAGAGAGAGGGCATTTATCAGTTTAAATTAGTTGTTATTTCCAAGACAATCTGCATGTAGACTTGTCTTCTTCTTCTTTATAGTCCATGTTCTCTCTTTTGCAGATCTCTTTCTTTTTTTAATCAAATTCCTTTTCTAAAGAAGATCATCTTGTTGGTCCGTATATCCAGCAAAACTCTTAGAGTCTTTGGTGCGTATATCCAAAGGTTTTAAGTCTATATCTTGAAGTTATTCCGCAAGCTTCTGTGATATCCATCGATCATTCAATTCTATTCCATCCTCATGGCTTCACAGCCAAATCAATCTGTGTTTCTCAACCAAAGAGTGCCGAATCCAGGGAGGATCACATTATCTTTTACCACTCTTTGTTGTCCTAAATGGCCAGCTTATTTTTAGTTGATACCCTACCTATTAGCTTTTTACCTCTTTTCAGACCTCATAAATTCTTGCTTTTGATCTTACATCTGCAGAGATGTGTAAAAACGTCGGAGAGAAAAGGATCGATGCAGTTTTCCAACCACTAGAAATGCGAAGATTGGTAAAGAATGGTGAAGTACAACAACGAGTTTAAGGAGCTTGGCTTTTCCTTGGGATTCACAAATCATGGTAAAATTTCGTGCCTATTTTGACTCAAATCAAAGAGAGACCATTTTTCCCTTATAAAAAAAGAAAAAAAGAAAAAAAGAAAAAAAGAAAAAAAGAAAAAAAGAAAAAAAGAAAAAAAGAAAAAAGAAAAAAAGAAAAAAAGAAAAAAAGAAAAAAAGAAAAAATGAAAAAAAGAAAAAATGAAAAAATGAAAAAATGAAAAAATGAAAAAATGAAAAAATGAAAAAATGAAAAAATGAAAAAATGAAAAAATGAAAAATGAAAAAATGAAAAAATGAAAAATGAAAAAATGAAAAAATGAAAAAATGAAAAAATGAAAAAATGAAAAAATGAAAAAATGAAAAAATGAAAAAATGAAAAAATGAAAAAATGAAAAAATGAAAAAATGAAAAAATGAAAAAATGAAAAAATGAAAAAAAGAAAAAAAGAAAAAAATAAAAAAAGAAAAAAAGAAAAAAAGAAAACAAGAAAACAAGAAAAAAAGAAAAAAAGAAAAAAAGAAAAAAAAAATACGAAAAAGAAAAGAAAAAAAAAATTAAAAAAAAAGGAAAGAAAAACGGTTGCTCAAAGGAGTCTCATGGCCAAGGAATATCCCAAGAAATGTCATGGATCAATAGAGAAGAGTTGGAGATTCGCAGTGATTCCCGGAGAAAGATCTAAGTCTGGGCGAAAGAAAAAGGAGAAAGACATCAGAAGGTGGTTGGGAAATTGTGGACATCAACAAGTCCATTTTCTCTTGCGGTTTTGCATAATATATCGCACCCGGAGTCTATGGTAACCATAAACACTCTTAACCTCACCACTAAAATCAGCATTTCCTATTACCTAGCGCCGTCTACCCTGAGTGACAGACTTGATGAGAAATTCACGCCAATACTTAATGAATGTAGAGAGTCAAATGATTTGAAGTTGAGGTTGTTGCAGGTTCGAAATTTAGAGTATGGACCAGGCTTGCGAAGCTCATGGTGGAAGAAGATGAAAATGTCTGTGAACTGATATTGTATACATGTGGATTACAAGTTAAGATTTCAAGGCATTGATCCAAAGGATATGTGAGTTCCCGTGTTTTCAAACCTCTTTTTTATGCTTAGCTCTTTTGTTTATTTGAGGACAAGCAAGAAGCTAAGTCTGGGGGAGTTGATATACCCTATATTTTACCACCTCTTATATGGTTTTTAGTATTTTATCTATGCATTTTATTGCCCTTTTCTACCAAAAGAGGTAGTTTTCTCGTATATGTAGGTTTCAGAGTCTTAATAGGTTAAAACATAAAAAAAAATGCAAAAAGGACTAAAAGAGGTGAAAAACCAAGCTACAGCAGCTCACAGAATTCAAAGAGATCATCCAAGCCAAAGAATTCACAAGTTATCTCATTTTCCCGAGTTGGACAGAACTGAAACATCCGAAATTTAGCTACAGACGGAGACTCAAATCAACCCAGAAGTGAACGAACATTGGTGAAGAGAAATATCATTGAGTTAGTTTTCCAATGGAGTTGGAATCATATCATTTGGAGCTGTGGATAGAAAGTTACACCCGATTTACTGAAGGCTAGTCATTCTGCCTCGAAGCTGAAGCAAGTCAAGAATGGTGCCCAGTACCGACCACGTCCGTGGGGCAATACTCAGGTTGATATCGCACATCCAGGAAGAAATTTTTGGAGCCCAGTACCGACCAAATTATTTGGTCCAGATCGTGATCCACGCCAGAGCAGTTTCACACCAAAATTTCATTTTTGCCCTAAAACAAACCCTAACCGACTTAGGACCTCTTGTAAGCCTATATATACTTGGTTTTAGCCTCTCTAGGAGATTAAGCAGCCACATATTATCCCATGAGCACTAAAAACGTTTTTCATATATCTCTTTCATAGTTTTGATTATAAGAGCTTCAAGGAGAAGATCTCACATTTGTACTTCGATATAGAGAAGATTTCTAAACCTTTACTCTTTATATTTGATCTATCTATGATGGTTTCTATTGTCTCTTATTGCTGTCTTCCTACTTTTACTGTGTATAAGTAGTTAACTTGTTAGGTTTTAGGTTTTTCAATGATTCCATGATTATGCATGTTTGATTATCGAAATTTTAGGGTTCATCTTATGGTTCATCATCTAAATTCATGTTTATTGCTTTTGCTTGATTGATAATCTAGCTACTGCTATTAAGGTAATATACTCACCGAAAGTGTTGTCAAAGTACTTGAACTAATTTAGATCAGGAAAGAGCCATAACCTACGGCAGTTGAGTTATGGAGCTTTGTGAACAAAGAATTATAGCCTGCGGGAGTAGAACTATGAAACTTTGTGAACATATTGAACTTGGATTGTTAATGCTTGTTTAACTACTTGATTACCTGCGGGAGTTGTGTAATTTAGGTTGTTTAGACATAGTAATTGGCGCTATGGGAGTAGGTCAATTACTCATTCATGATTTAAGTTCTAGAACGGTTCTTATCAAATCCTTAAATCGATATATCTCTTGTGTTTTCATGTGTTTCTACGAACTGCCTATTACCTAACTTCTCTATCATTTATTTACTTACTTTTATTTTATTGCTTTGTTTCTTTTAATTCATTTATCATAAATCTAAAACCCAAAATATATTTTATCGTAGCTTAATTCGAGTCTTATAAATTCATAGCGTAACATCTTTTCAGTCTTCAGTGGTTCGACCCCCCTAAGTACTACTACGTTTACTGTGCACTTGCATGATTATTTTAGGGTTTATAAATATTAAAAGCTGAACACATCAAGTTTTTGGCGCCGTTACCGGTGACTGATTTGTTGCCTACGAATTTCTGATAAGAATTTTGTCTAAGATTTTCTTTCTTTTATTTATTTGTAATTTTCGGTTTTTCTTTTGTTTTTATGTGTTTTAAGGATTCATCAATGGAACACTACAATCCTTATTCTAGAAGTATGGTGTCTTTTCATCATCATGAAACAATTGGGAATTATATTCAAATGCCTCTTGAGTACTTTCAACCACCTTCCTTCAACAATTGGTACGAGCTTAGGAGACTTAAATCATGTGCTAAGGGTAACCTCAGGCCTTTAGAAAACCTTCATCAAGCCTAACCCCCCCCCCCCCAAGGAGTCGAGTTAAAAGACTTTAAACAAGCGCTTTATGGGAGGCAACCCATATTTTATGTTTCAATTTTATTTAGGTCTTTAATCTAAGATTTAATTTTCTAAACATTGTTACTTATTCTTTTATCTTAATATGAATTTTTTAGGATTTTACAAAAAATTAAAAACACAAAAATTGGAGTTTTGATGAAGAACGACGAAGAACATGAAAAAGGTCTGGTACCGACCCAAATATGGAGCATCGAATCCGGTCGCTACTTCAATATCGAGCCAGAATGCCGACCGGTATCGTGCTCGCTACTCGACCCACACTCGTCCCACATTCGGCCCACAGCCCATACCGATCGCAATATCGATCGGATTATCCGATCGATACTCGACCCACCAACTTGTCCCACCCGTCCCACACCGACCACGATCTCGACCCACGCCACCACTCGACATCCCAATCCCGACCCAAATATATCGACCAAATTCAAAGCCTGGTACTAGGAGCACCCATCCCACAACTCAACCCTTGGACCACAATGGTTCAAAACATCGAACCAACCACCTAACCATGGGTCCCAAAAAGGTTAATTTCTAATTTTTCTTCTTTTAATCATTCTCAAACAAATTTCAATTATAATTCACAATATTTATGACCCAAAATTATTTTTAATTTTGTATTTTCATGAATTATTTTTTAAATCTCTTATACATCATTAAATATATTCTTTTGAAAGAGATTTCTTGATTTATGAATTTATGCATATCAAAATTGAAATTTTTGTTTAGATTAATTTGATTTATGAATGATTTTCCATCTTGACACGTATTCCTCAATTTTCACTATTATATTTGGATTGGACATTTTAATCGATTGGGATGCATTATTGGAATTTAATTTGTCCATATTCTTTATTTTATGAAATCTTGGATTTGGAACTCAATACACAATATTGAGAGCTCTTGCTCCGAGAAGCATTTAACAAGTGATTTCGAGTGTTTTTTTTTTAGGATATTTTGTACTTAAATAGGATTTGCAGCAAGACCATTCGTTTTGGACGCACAATTCAATCGTTTTAAGCATAATCCTCCCCATTTAAAGGAGATGTGAACCAACAAGAGGAGAAACAATAAATTAACCGTTGGTTCTGCAGTTTAAGGGAACTCCGATGATTATTCTTGAAGAAAATCTCACATTACTGGGGCCAATTTCAATATTTCTCGATCTTAGCTCACAAACGGACCACGAGGAGCACTTTTATTGGACAAACACCAAACCACTCGAGCAACAAGCTTCATACTTCACAAACTGACCTAAAAAGTCATGTTTTCGAATATATTTTCAGTGTGGCTCGAAAAAGTCTCAACGGATTTCCATATTTCTTGATGCACACCATTCCGGCGAGCCGAATCGCCTCTTTCATGGACCATATGCAAAATCGTTCGAGAAAAAGTGTTGAAACTTCACCAGCAGCCTAAAAATATCATGTTACTCGGTGAATTTTTAATAAGAGTCGAGGAAAATATCACGGATTGAAAGATAGCCCGACGAGCCTCTTCCGGTGACCAAAATCACTATACCATGGGCTAATTCTCAAACCGTGTGGAATCAGCTGTTGGAGCCGAAAGGAGAACTGTTTTTCATGACCTAAGGAACCATTTATGAGCGTTAATTAACCCCTGGATCCAGCCGGTTTCAAAGATGCTCCATACACCCCATTCTGGGACAATCATTGAACTTCAGGACTTTTTGTCCAATACAGGCTTGATGAGAAATTTACGTCAATACTTAATGAATGTAGAGAGTCAAATGATTTTGAAGTTGAGGTTGTTGCAGGTTTAAAATTTAGAGTATGGACCAGGCTTGCGAAGGTCATGGTGGAAGAAGATGAGAATGTCTATGAACTGATCTTGTATACATGTGGATTACAAGTTAAGATTTTAAGGCATTGATCCAAAGGATATGTGAGTTCCCGTGTTTTCAAACCTCTTTTTTATGCTTAAATATTTTGTTTGCTTGAGGACAAGCAAGAAGCTAAGTTTGGGGGAGTTGATATACCCTATATTTCACCACTTCTTATATGGTTTTTCGTATTTTATCTATGCATTTTATTGCTTTTTTCTACCAAAAGAGATACTTTTCTCGTATATGTAGGTTTCAGAGTCTTAACAGGTTAAAACATCAAAAAGGATGCAAAAAGGATTAAAAGAGATGTAAACCAAGCTACACAGAAGTCAAAGAGATCATCCAAGCCAAAGAATTCACAAATTATCACATTTTCCCGAGTTGGACAGAACTGAAGCATCCGAAGTTTAGCTACAGATGGAGACTCAAATCAACCCATAATTGAATGAAACTTTGTGAATAGAAATATCATTGAGTTAGCTTTCCAATGGAGTTGGAATAATATCATTTGGAGCTGTGGATAGAAAGTTACACCCGATTTACCGAACGCTGGTCATTCTGCCTCGAAACTGAAGCAAGCCAAGAGTGGAGCCCATTACCGACCCCGTCCGTGGGTCGATACTCAGGTTGATATCGGCACCTCTAGGAAGACATTTTTGGAGCCCAGTACCGACCAAAATATTTGGTCTAGATCGTGATCCACGCCAGAGCAGTTTCACACCAAAATTCCCTTTTTGCCCTAAAACAAACCCTGACCGACTTAGGACCTCTTGTAAACCTATATATACTTGCTTTAAGCCTCTCTAGAAGATTAATCTGCCACATATTATCACCATGAGCACTAGAAACGTTTTTCATATATCTCTTTCATAGTTTTGATTATAAGAGTTTTAAGGAGAAGATCTCACATTTGTACTTCGATATAGAGAAGAATTCTAGACCTTTACTCTTTATATTCGATCTATCTATGATGTTTTCTACTGTCTCTTATTGCTGTCTTCCTAAACCTTTACTCTTTATATTCGAGTCTTATAAATTCATAGCATAACATTTTTCCAGCCCTTAGTGGTTCGACCCCTAAGTACTACTGTGTTTACTGTGCACTTGCAGGATTATTTCAGTGTTTATAAATATTAAAACCTGAGCACATCATTTTTGCTGAAATGGCCAATACGGTTAATCGCACTATCAATTATTTCGTCCACGTCCTCTGCCGTTGTTGTTGTATCTGCCACGACCACGTCATCTGCCATAGTTGTGTCCACGGTAAGAGTTGTTGTCTCTGTATGAATTGTTGTTGTTGTCTCTGTTTGACTGATTAGGGCATGCGCTGTGAGAGACATAGAGCACATTAAGAGATGAAGAATTTGATGTGTGTGTGACCATTGTTTTTGGTTGCTTTGAGAGACGGTGTTCTTCCATCTGTAACATGGAACGGGAAGTAGAGAATGAGGGGAATGGAAACTTGTGTTGGATGACGTTGATGATGCTGTCATATGCATAACAAGAACCCTCTCGGATATGGGTGAATCGACATTGGTGAGATTATCCGAGAGTGTCTTCAACTTATGGCAATAGTCTCGAACAGAGAGGTCATCGATCGTGAGATACCGCAATTCATTCTCGAGTTGAAATACTCTTGCTTTTTTATTGTCACGAAAAAAGTTCTCGATTGCGACCCACAATTCGCGAGCCGTGCAGCGTGTTTTTAGGAGCGTATCCAAGAGAGAGGTAGATATGGTTCCATAAATCTACATCTTGACGAGGCCGTCACGTTACTTCCAAGGTGTATCATTGGCAGAGGTAGGGACATATGTGCGATCTAGATGATCCGAGACACTGAAACTGAGACAATGAGTATCAAATAGTTCGCGCCACACTTCGTAGTTCATTTTCTGCATATCAAGGACCACATGGACATATGATTTTATGAAAGTCACACCAAAAACCTTCTCTGGTGGATTAGCCATGGATGAAAAAGAGTAGAGAGAAGAGATGAAAAGTAGATCAAAGAATAAAGACAGAGGTGGGAGAGACAGAGATCGAAAAAGCAGAGAAGAAGCAGGGATCGAAGGAGAAAAAAAATTGAGAAAGGATGGCGATTTGTTTTTAGGGTTTCAGAAAAAATGCTCTAATACCATGTTGATTAGTAAAATCTGTGTGTCTGTGTGTCTTTCTCTATTGATTATCGTTAGGATATACACAAGAGTATGTGCCTCTTCTACAAGTAATTGAGTTATATAAGGAATGAAAATATTACATGTTTCCTATTCTACCAGAATCGTAATACTAGAAAACAATTTAGTTGACAAAAAATACTTAGTAGAAAGAAAAAGAGAGAGAATATAGTGGTAATATGGATCACATGGTCTTACCCACGTGCGAGTGGAGCAATCGAATATGACTCGATGCAAATACGAGAAAAAATCTCTTAAAATTTATTTGACTATATATAAATTGTGGCCTATATTTAATTAAAACACTATTTTACCATGTTAAATATAGTTTTAGTAAAAAAATTGAACAATACCTACCAATAGTTTAAAACGGTCGTGCTCAAAAGGAGACTAATTTACAAATTTGTATATGGGTCATTTTACTTCTTTAAAGGGGGAATTTCAAAAATATCATTTTTGGTGTGTCAATTTTCAAAAATGCCACCATGAGTTATCAATTTTCAAAAATGCCACTTATTAAGGATTTTTTAAACCCTAAGGATTTTTTAAACCCTAAAATGCTAAACCTTAAAAAAGATTTTGATCCCTAACAAATCCTAAACCCTAAAAACTAAACCCTAACATAAAATAGTTAACCCAAACATAAATGATATAATTTAGCGCCATTTTTGAAAAGATTTTAGAACGATGGCATTTTTGAAAAGTGGCATTTCAAAAATGACAATTTTCAAAATTTCTCTTCTTTAAATCCATTTAAAATTTACTCCAACAAAATTGTATTGTATTTCCTTTGGAACAATGAACTATAACAATTATTTGCTCAAATAAACTAAATATTGAAAGTTGACAAAAAACAAAAAAAAACTAAATATTGAAAATAATTTCCCTAATATTTTTTTATTATCTTAATTATATGGACTCTAAATTTTTATTTTTTTATTTTCGCGATAAATATATAATTACCAGTGTTTATGTATCTCATTATAACATGAGTTTCAACATGGCTTTGTTCCAATAATAATATGTTTAGCAAAACAATTTAGTTCTTTTTATTTTATTTTCAAAACCTCTTGATATCATAATTTTCGTTTTTGTTTTGTGAAAATAATATTAATTTGTGTAGGTACATCTATATAATCTACGTCTCCAAATCAATGCAGATGCCAAATCGATGTTGACGTCTCTAGTAGAGTTCTTTTATTTGATTCGTGAGTAAAACTGGTTCCAGTAATTCATGTTTAAATTTCTTTTTTTTCTTTGAACTTTTTGTATTATTTTATAGTAAAGAAGATAACTCAGGTTAATTTCTTTGCAAAAACAAAAAAAGTAGTAGTAACTACAATGATAAAAAAAAAAGCATTTATTGTAAGACGTCTAATGATCATATAATCTCTCATAGTAACAAACGATATAATATTTCCAAGTACAAAATAGATTAAAGAAAAAGTGGGTTCTTAAAAATCGTGAAAATGCTTCAATTCTCTCTTATCTTAATACATTTCTTCGTCTCTTTTCTTTTGATTGGTATGTCACTCATCATCTCCTCAGAACCACCTTCTTATATACCTTTCACCAACATAACTGATGGGAACAACTTCGTGTCCATGTTATTTGTGTATCTCTTCTCTTTCTCCTCTGTTCCTTCTCAGAAAGAGCAACATAAACGAAATAGTTGCATCATGTTTATCTTATTCCTTTGCATCTAGTTCTCATAGGTTAACCAACTTTTAGGAGTGACAAACGTAGATTTTGATTTTTACATAGATTCTGGTCGAAGATACTTTACAAAATTATTATATTTCATGCCTTCAAAAGACTAACCTCAGCTACCAGCCTTATGCTTAATGGTGATCTTGTCCCTAAGATCGGGAGTGGAGTAATCCTTTGTTTCTTACTATGTATCCTAATGCAGCCATAGTCCCTTTATTTTCCTCCCGATACTTCTAACCACAACATTCTCATTAAACACACTTTTGCGAATCTAGCTAACGCTTGTGAATAAATTCAACTTAACAAATAAAGAAAGCTCTATTTGTATCATGCAACTATAGTACCATAAAGTTATAAGGTCAACACAGTGAGCAGCAAGAGAGAAGAACAACCGCAGTACCTACAGTTTACAAACAAATAACACTAATGCAAATGTCATGAGAAAGCTTAAGCAACATTTTCCCAGAAAACTATATCTAATTTAGAGAAGGTATTCACTACCATTATGATATTCAGATGACTTTGGCAACACAATATGTGGATTTCTCTTACAATTTGACTTTTAAGTTTCAAGTTTTTTACCAAACTATTCTCAAAAACAACAATATTGTTCCAACAAGAACACAATAAATACCTTAGTCTAAGTACCCACCAATATTTTAAAAGAAATAACTGTCCCTGAATCAGAAATGGTAAAGTAAAAAGAGAAAGGCAATTATTTTTGAGTTTTTGCATTTTGGGACTTAAGGAGATGTATGTCCACGGAGACAGAGCATATCTAAAAATCGTTGCACTTTTTCAAA
Source organism: Pseudoturritis turrita (assembly GCA_900406555.1). Taxonomy (NCBI): domain Eukaryota; kingdom Viridiplantae; phylum Streptophyta; class Magnoliopsida; order Brassicales; family Brassicaceae; genus Pseudoturritis; species Pseudoturritis turrita. The sequence goes on from OVBL01000038.1 coordinate 143,358, forward strand.
GAATTGCTACATTATTTATTATGTTTCCAAGTTCGAAAAGCAGACCGTACAACACCAGAGCTTCAAACCTTAACTTGTGTTTAAGAAATTAGGTTTGGACAGAAAATGATATAGTTGTGAGCACAAGTTTTCATTTTCACACAGTTTTAGGAACAAATATTGGTGCACTGTTTTAAAAAAAATAATATAACAAATAAAATCTACAACTGGAAAACTAACCAATGTTAAGTAACGAAAGGGTTGGAGATCCATGTTGGGAGAAAGTTTGAGGATAGTCATTTGTTCCTGATAATTAAAATAAATGGGTAAGGAGGTGTTTGGATAACCGATCTAGTATTTACATCTTTTCTAAGCATCTTGTCCTTTTTCAGCAACTCTTCCATCTTATCCTTCTTAATTTTCAGTTTCTCCAACTGTTGAGTTTAGCAGTTCAAGAACAAGATAAAACAAATACAAGCATGGAGACGAAGTATTTGTGTCTCAAGGAGAATCACGTGACCCAAGAATGCAAGACCAAGAGTGTAGTATTTTATTGCTTGAGAGCATAAAAGACAAAAGCAAACTTCTTTTTGTCGGATTGGACAAAGAGGTATGGTTGGTTTTATTAATATATTCTTGGATGTTGGAGAGAGCATGAGAAGCTCTAGGGTCAAGACGTGAATATCATATATTGAGACACACTTACATTAAGGCAGTAAGAAAGAGTGACAAACACAAGAAGAGAGAACACAACTCAAAGTATAAACTTGTTTGAGTGTTCTTGGGGAAGAGGGGAGAGATAGAAACCGAGTGAAAACTTTGTAAAGGGTTTTGGGGTTTCCTAATCTCTTGTAACTCTCTAATCTAGTGGATTTCGGGAGAGAGTTCCCGGCGAGACGTAGCGACCCAGTTAAGGGCGTGAACTCGTTAATCTCGTGTGTGCTCTGTTTTTTCATTCATCTCTACTTTCTCTGTTTTACGCATCTGCATTTGTGTTACACAGTTGGCATCTTTCTCATGAAACAAATCAGTTCCTTGGTTGTGTGTTGAGAGCTAAAGCAACAGAGAGGTGATGCCTTGTAGCTGAAGTATTCTCCACATATTGGTATCAGAGCCACGTTCTGATAGTCGTGGTTATTTCGTTGATCTTTTGGTGAAAAGATCATGTCGTCTTCAAGGGTAGATTTGGAGAGATTTGATGGTCATGGGGATTACACACTGTGGAAGGATAAACTGCTTGCTCAAATAGATCTTCTAGGGCTAAGCAAAGCGTTGGAGGAATCTGGGAGCACAAAGTCTAAAGCTATAGTCGTGGGTGAAACAGAAGAAAAGAAGAAAGAAGCTAAAGAAAAGGAAGAGGCTTTAACGGAGAAGATGAAAAAGGCAAGAAGCACAATAGTCTTGAGTGTCACCAATAGAGTTCTGAGGAATATAAGGAAGGAAGACACAGTAGCTGGGATGATTAGAGCTCTGGATCGTCTCTACCTAGCTAAAGCTCTTCCAAACCGGTTTTACCTCAAGCAGAAACTCTATGCGTACAAGATGTCGGAGAGTACGTCTATTGAAAGTAACATAGACGATTACCTTCACCTCATAGCAGACTTGGAAAACATTGATGTTCAGGTTTCTGATGAAGATCAGGCGATACTACTCCTCATGTCTCTACCACGTCAGTTTGATCAATTTCGAGACACTCTAAGATATGGTTCAGGAAGAACAACACTAACTCTAGATGAGGTTGTCGCAGCTATATATGCTAAAGAGCTGGAGTTTGGTTCTAAATCAAGGGGTGCCAAAGCTCAAGCGGAGAGCTTGTATGTCAGAGATAGAGGAGAGCAAAGGGGAAGATCTGAATACAGAGACAAATCATCAAAGCAGACAAAGTCTCGGTCTAAATCAAAGAATAGAAAAGGGTGTTGGATCTGTGGAGAAGAAGGACACTTCAAGAACTCTTGCCCAAGTAGAAGTAAGTCTCAAGGCAAGTCAAAGTACCACAGCAACAACAACAGAGGTGAAGCTTCTATGGTAAAAGAAAACCATAGTGATGCTGCAGGTTTATATGTGTCAGAGGCTCTGCATTCAACGAGTGTAAACTTGGAGAATGAATGGGTGATGGACACTGGATGCACATATCACATGACTCATAAGAAAGAGTGGTTTGAGATACTCAACGAGGACCTTGGTGGATCTGATCGTATGGGAAACAAAACTACATCTAAGGTTAAAGGGATTGGAGAGGTCAGAATCAAGAATGAAGATGGATCAACGTTTGTATTGACTCATGTAAGATACATTCCTGACATGGACCGGAATCTTCTATCTCTGGGAACGTTAGAAGAGCTTGGATGTACTTTTGAATCAAGGAATGGATCCTAAGTGTCAAAGAGGAAACCAAAACTCTTATGACAAGAAAAAGGTATGAAAAGTTGTACTTACTTCAAGGGAAGCCTGAATATGGTCAGTTATGCATTGCTGAGAAGAAAGCAGATGATACGGTTTTATGGCATCGAAGACTAGGCCACATAAGTCAGAAGAACATGGACTTGTTGGTGAAGAAAGGTCTGCTTGACAGGAAGAAGATTTCAACCCTGGAGATGTGTGAAGATTGCATTTATGGTAAAGCAAAGAGGGTTAGTTTTTCTGTAGCTACTCATGATACGAAGAACAAGCTAGATTACATTCATTCTAATCTTTGGGGAGCTCCGAGTGTGCCACTGTCTATGGGAAAATGTCAGTACTTCATCTCGTTTATAGATGATTATACAAGAAAGACATGGGTCTATTTCTTGAAGCACAAAGATGAAGCTTTTGGAATGTTTGTAGAGTGGAGTATCATGGTGGAGAACCAAGCAGAGAGGAAGATCAAGATCCTAAGAACTGATAATGGCCTTGAGTTCTGCAACTCTAAATTCGAAAAATTTTGTAAGGAAAAGGGAATTGTGAGACACCGAACGTGTGCATATACTCCGCAACAAAACGGAGTTGCCGAAAGAATGAACCGGACCATAATGGAGAAGGTGAGAAGTATGCTAAGCGATTCAGGTTTGCCTAAAATCTTTTGGGCTGAAGCCACTCACACGGCTGTTACTCTGATCAACAAGACACCATCCTCTGCTATTAACTTCGAGATTCCAGACAAGAAGTGGTTAGGGAAAGCTCCGGTTTATAGTTACTTGAGGAGGTTTGGTTGTGTATGCTTTGCTTACTCGGATGAAGGAAAATTAACTCCAAGAGCCAAGAAAGGAGTATTGTTGGGTTATCCAACAGGAGTGAAAGGCTACAAAGTGTGGTTGATAGAGGAAAAGAAGTGCTCAATTAGTAGAAACGTGGTGTTTCAAGAAAATGCAGTGTATAGGGATGTGATGCAGAAAGAGAAACAATCTCAGGATGATTTGTGTGACACATCTGAAACATTGTTTAACATCGATCTTGGAGAAACCAGTGGAATCACTTCAGGTGGAGATCTCTTGGATGAAATAGTATCCCCAAGAGATAACTCGTCAGGTCAAGACCTTCATCAGAGGAGGAAGATCAAAGTTTTAAAGATGATGCAGAGGAGTCACCAGAGAGTTACCACTTGGTTCGGGACAGACCAAGAAGAGAAGTAAGGGCACCAAAACGTTTTGATGTGGAAGGTTACTTCAGTGAAGAGGATGATGAAGCTGATGATTACCTTGATGCAGAAGCACTCATTACTACGGTTGATGGGAATTGCATAGAACCTGCAAATTATCAAGAAGCATTAAGAGATGCAGATTGGAAATTCTGGAAAGAAGGAATGAGTGAAGAGATGGAGTCTCTCTTAAAGAATCACACATGGACTGTTGTGAATAAACCGAAAGGTCAACGTGTGATCGGATGCAAATGGATTTTCAAACGGAAGTCTGGAATTCCTGAAGTAGAAGAACCGAGATTTAAGGCTAGACTTGTCGCAAAGGGGTATGCTCAAAAGGAAGGTATAGATTACACTGATATTTTTTCTCCTGTGGTTAGACATGTCTCCATAAGGATCTTGCTAGCCATTGTTGTAGAAGAAGACCTAGAGCTGGAACAGCTTGACGTAAAAACGGCTTTTCTACATGGAGAATTAGATGAAAAAATCTATATGGAAGCACCAGAGGGATTCGAAGATCAGTTCAAGCCAAATCAAGTTTGTCTTTTGAACAAATCACTCTACGGTCTTAAGCAATCACCAAGAAAGTGGAACCAGAAGTTTGATAGCTTCATGAAGGAGATTGGTTTTGATAGGAGCCTACGGGATAGTTGTGCATATATCAAAACATTTCCTAATGGTTCAAAGGTCTATCTACTCATATATGTAGATGACATGTTGGTTGCTGCGAAAGACAAGGGAGTTATCTCTGATTTGAAGCAGAAACTCAGTGATAAGTTTGAGATGAAGGATCTCGGAGCAGCCAAGAAGATACTCGGTATGGAGATCACTAGAGATAGGATACAAGGCAAGTTGTGGGTGTCTCAAGAAGGTTACTTGAGCAAGGTGTTGGAGCTGTACAAAATGGAACAAGCTAAACAGGTGGTAACACCTCTTGGAGTTCATTTGAAAATGAGAGCAGCTTCGGAACAGCAACTGATGAATGATGAAGAATACATGAAGACAGTCCCTTACTCAAACGCAGTTGGAAGTATTATGTATTCGATGATCGGAACAAGACCGGACCTAGCGTATCCAGTTGGTATCATCAGTAGATTCATGAGCAAGCCGATCAAAGAACATTGGTTGGGGGTTAAATGGGTTCTGAGATACATCAAAGGGACACTAAAGACCAAGCTGTGCTATCGCAAAGGATCTGAATTTGTTCTAAAGGGGTATTGCGATTCTGATTTTGCAGCGGACGTTGATAGAAGAAGATCAATTAGTGGAATGGTGTTCACTCTTGGAGGAAATACGATTAGTTGGAGGTCTTCATTGCAAAAGGTCGTTGCTCTGTCCACAACCGAAGCCGAATATATGTCCTTGAAGGAAGCTGTCAAAGAAGCTATATGGCTTAAAGGACTGCTAAAGGATTTTGGTTATGAGCAGAAAAACGTTGAGATCTTCTACGATTCTCAAAGCGCCATAGCTTTGTCAAAGAACAACGTGCATCATGAGAGGACGAAGCATGTTGATGTTAAGTTCCACAAGATTCGAGATGTTGTAGCTGATGGAATTGTGGAAGTGTTCAAGATATCTACTTTGAGTAATCCGGCTGATATCTTCACTAAGATTTTACCCGTGAGCAAGTTTCAAGCTGCACTAAACTTGCTGCGAGTAAAGGCTGAGTAATTGGACTCAGGAACCGGGAACGGAATCCAGTAAACTAGATCACAAAGGTTTGTCACTGCCCTAAGTCTCATGTTTTATGTCTTGTTAATCTTACACTGCTAGGTGGAGATTTGTTGAGTTTAGCAGTTCAAGAACAAGATAAAACAAATACAAGCATGGAGACGAAGTATTTGTGTCTCAAGGAGGATCACGTGACCCAAGAATGCAAGACCAAGAGTGTAGTATTTTATTGCTTGAGAGCATAAAAGACAAAAGCAAACTTCTTTTTGTCGGATTGGACAAAGAGGTATGGGTGGTTTTATTAATATATTCTTGGATGTTGGAGAGAGCATGAGAAGCTCTAGGGTCAAGACGTGAATATCATATATTGAGACACACTTACATTAAGGCAGTAAGCAAGAGTGACAAACACAAGAAGAGAGAACACAACTCAAATTATAAACTTGTTTGAGTGTTCTTGAGGAAGAAGGGAGAGATAGAAACCGAGTGAAAACTTTGTAAAGGGTTTTGGGGTTTCCTAATCTCTTGTAACTCTCTAATCTAGTGGATTCCGGGAGAAAGTTCCCGGCGAGACGTAGCGACCCAGTTAAGGGCGTGAACTCGTTAATCTCGTGTGTGCTCTGTTTTTTCATTCATCTCTACTTTCTCTGTTTTACGCATCTGCATTTGTGTTACACAGTTGGCATCTTTCTCATGAAACAAATCAGTTCCTTGGTTGTGTGTTGAGAGCTAAAGCAACAGAGAGGTGACGCCTTGTAGCTGGAGTATTCTCCACACCAACATTGTAACCAAACAACAAAATTCTTGTATACAACCCAGTCTTTGTTGTTATTCGAAGTACGATGAATCTCGGTGTCGTGTGTACTCCATCATGCATGTTTGTCGCAGTGCGTCATACGACCCCGTACATCCCCACGAACATCAGAAGGTTACTTTGAAAGCTCGTGGGGATATTTGCTCGTCTTTTCCTGCAAATTATCACCACAAGGTTTAACCACCTTACTGGGAAAAGAAGGAAAGTATCAATGAACACCTTGACGTTCATGTATAGATTACAGAACTAACAATAACTTCTGAGTAAGTCTAGATTTTTCTGTGATAGCAACATAAGCTTGCTATCTCAGGCAGATTGCTAAAGCAATATAGCGCAGAGAACATTGTCATTGAGCTATAATGGCTGAGAATCAATGATAATGTCAAATTTACAACCCAAAAAATGACAATTCGATCCTTGTATAACTGAAATTGATCTGAAAAAACTAAGAGAAAAGCATGAACACGATATTTCTATAGAGAGAAACAAAGTCGGAAAACTGAAAATTTGATTTGCAACGGTATAACAAATCGGCTTGCAGCTCCATTGCGTATAAACGACGCTGAAAATTAAACGATTTTTTTGAGAAAACACCATAGTTTATCAATGGCCTTCACTTACAGTTTACTAATTCACCAAGTAATATGGGATGGACTGTATAACCATAGCCATGGGAGTTGACCACTCAATTCACAGAGATCGATATCATAAGGGATTTGATGGCTTGCTTAGATTCGTTTGCATGTCCAGAGTTGCCCAAACCGTGAAGCCAGAAGATGAAGAATCGAGCCGTGGTATATTGGAAAAAGAGAGTGGTGAAATAGTGATAATTGGAAACAAAATTCTGGGAAGAAGTTATCGAATAAAGAAGTGCAACGTGATCGTTGACAGGAAGTGATTCGGCTTTCAGAAGTGGAAGAGTTTTTTTTTAACAAAGCGGAAGAAGTTGGAGAGATTGATTCGGCAAGAAAACCAAAAAGGCCACGTGTCACTCGTAGCTATGGTTACGTGGCGAAAGTAAGAGAGAGCCCTTCTACTTTCATATAGTAGATTTATATCCGTGTCCAGCGTGGTCATTCCCGTTTTTGAAATTAAAATATTGCTAAACTATAAATAAATATTTGGGGCCGTCGTAACCAAATAAAACATCATAACTTATGAATTTTACCCTATGTACTAATAAATTTTAAGTTCTTGCCCAAGTAATGTAAGACAATTATGAAATGTATCAAAATGTTTTCCATTTGATATAATAGTTACAAATATTATTGATGATATTGCTTGTAATAAAAGGGACAGAAATGTGAAACTTCAATGCTTCGAGGAAAGGACAACTTATTTTTGGTGTTAACCATTTTTATAGAAAATAATTAATAGTCTATTGTTGGTTTTTTTTCTATCCTCAAATATCTCGTAAAGGTAAAGGCGATATGGTTCTTACTTACTCTGAACATTGAAATCAAACTTCATATATCTTAACTTTTCGTTCATAGGAATCAATAATAATCGACATCCGAACATGTGTCATAATTTTATGATTCCAAACCAAAAATCCCAGTGGAGGAGTGAAAACATGTTTCTTCTCAATTTTTTTGTTTACATTGTTGCTAATGTTGCAGACTCCATCCATTTTATTCGTTTTGTTGGAAATTCTTATGTTTTTGGTCTGCGGGATTCTTGTCCGGTCGTGTCAGAAACGTGGCGTTTTATCATCTCGTTACCCTCTGCAACCTAATGAGAATGAGAGAAAGATGTAATGTTTAATCTTAATTACCTCTTGCCTTAAGAGTTCTTAAATCAATCAGGGAAATCCTGCTAATATATTTCCTGTCAGAAATTTTATGTGTTTGATGATGGGAATATGTGAAGTTATCTTCATCAATATGAGAAGTCTCATAGGTTTTATTTTGTTGTATACTTTATTCATATTCCTATAACACTATTTTGATCTGATTTGAGAAATAATTTGTTACGTTTAATTTTGAAAACGTTTAATTTTACATAACATATGAGGGAACGTTTAATTTTTGAAAGAACTTTGGAAAGTTTATAGGAACAACGTAGCCATTATCACAATTAAACTTTTTTGGATCTAATTTTCCATCATTTCGTCGTCTACAAATAGGATACACAAGATCATCAATTTTAGTTATCAGCCTAAAAGGTTTGAGAAAGAATTTAGTGCATGTTTCATCATTCATACACACATTATTTTTATTAGCAGCATCCACACGATCCATGTATCATCAAGTCAGCAACTATTTCATATAAGTATGTTTGAACTCCTTATAAGGAATTTCAGCACTAGTAATTTCATCACCAATCGGTAATTTTGAATCTGGATACAAGAAGAACACTATATGTGTATGTAGGAGACCCCTCTTTTGGAACTCGGTTGTGTATGGAGATAAAAAAACATTAAAATCATAATATTGTTAGTATAAAAAAGTCCACAATAACACTTGAATTAATCAATATTGGCAACGTACTCCTCGGCCAGAACTAACGATAAACAACCATGACACGCACACAAAAAAAACCGTTCACCAGAATCAATAAGTGTTTATGATATAAGATGATATTTTGTTAATTATTATTAACAAAAAAACAAAAATGATTCTCGTTTAAAAAATGACTCACCCGATTTAACGACTCCCAAAGTGTCTTTTTATCAATTGGTACATGAGATCATCGAGTTTAATCTTGAAAACTTTGCAACATGTCTGGTTTATCCTCTATCTTTAACTTATGTCTCTGTAAATGCCTAGTAATCTTAAGCCAGTTAGGATTGCAAGTTATCGTGCTGAAAATATCATAAAACCATAATAATCTTTCATGTTGCCATTGGATCTAGATATTTGCTGCAACATATACCTGGAACCCCAGTGTAAGAAGAGTGTATGAATATTCTCTTACCTTGGTCTAATAGATTACAATCACCTTTGTCAGCTGGATTAATTTCCTAATAGTTCTCAAAACGAAGTTTCTTAAATCAAAGCATAACGCAACCTATTAGTCTCGATCATTGAGTAGGCATCCAACAGAAACTGTTGAAACAATCTTCCTGGCATCACCATAATAAGAGATTTTCCAAACCTCTCTTGTATGGAGCCATTCGCCGTGATCTCCAACATTGTGCAAGTAGAACCGTTCATCGTGATTTCATGCATTAAAAGTAAAAAGGTGTCTATCATGAGCATGGAGCAGGAAGTACCGTCTGTCGTGGATCAATAAGGGTCGGATTGAATTGTATGTGGTAGAATCATTTTTGTAACAGTCCTCATAATTTGTAATAAATCATAAATTCAGACGACAAAAAAAAAATCTCCTACGAAATCTTCCATAACTAAATTTATATTTATTTTTTTTTAAATTTAATTTGAAATTAATGAAAACCATATATTCCATAAATAAATACTTACCAAATTTTGTGACTGGACTATAAAAAAATACATATTCTTTTTATTACCAAATTTAAAAACGTTTATTTATTATTTTTTTTACATATTTAAATTTGACCAAAAAAATACGTAAAACTATGAAGTTTGATGGAATTTGACCAACCAATGAGTGGTTCTTATCATGTCTTAAAGTATTTGTTTTATATATTTTGCATTACTCATGTCAAATATAAATGTTTTTGGTAAAAAGTAATTAATTTTGTTTTTAAAATTCAATTAAAAAGTATCAACTAATCGAATTAATATAAAATCTAAAACAAAAAAATTAAAATTAAAATTTATGTTTACCATTACTATATCTTTCTTAAAACAAAATTCCAATCAGAAGTATTTGGAGAAAACAAAAATCCAAACCAGATTATAAAGAAAAACCAAAAGATGAAGACGGTAAAAAGGTGAAAAACGTAGGAGATGAAGAAAAAAAAGTTAAGAATCTATATCAAATATTTTTTTCGAATTCTAAAACACAAAGTATGTTATTTTATTTCAAAAATATTATTTACAATTAGGTATGATGTATATAAAGTATTTTAATACTCCATTTGTATTACTTTAGATGATGTTTAAGGATGTTGGACACACATTAAAAAAATAACATACATAATATAATTTTTATATAATTTCTACATTAAACAATCATTTATTATGTAAATAAAATTAATTCAACCAATCACAAAAATACTGTAAAATTCAAATAGTCACAAAAGATCAAAAACATTAAATTTTTACCTAGAAATATAAAAACATCAACTAATTTGATATAAAAAAAAATTCTCTAAAACATCAATTAATTTTATACCAAGAGAATATGAAATAACAAATATGTATCTAAGAAAATTTTCAATAAATATCGAAAATAATTTATACCATCTTACGCAAAATACCAAATTGTTTTAAATTTATTTTTAATTATTATCTCTATATATAATGCAGAAAATCATCTAATTTTCTGTTATTTATAGGGTGACTAATCTTTCCTCTGAATGATGTAAAGAAAAATATCATATTGTATGCTCTTATAAATTCACGAAAGTGAATCCTTATTTCATCATCACTATATAGCAATGCTCGCAATGTATTGAATGGAGTTTTAAGAAGCGGAAGCTTAACTTTCCCCTGTCCACATCACAATGAGAAATTGAGAATATAGGTTTATACCTTTTAAATTGTTTTTTTAATTCATTCTCTAATCCACATATAAGTTTGACAGTATTCACACATGTAAACATGATCTCCATCATCATAGTAATCTGCAACAAATTTTGATAAAGAATTTAGACAACAACTTTGAAAGAGCAAATAAATCAGAGAAAATTTCATGGATAAGTTATAACCAAATACCGTTTTTTGCAAGTCCACGTTTAACACTTGCTACTAAGTCTGATCTCGTAACCATACTATGGGTGTAAATGGTGACATCAAAAAAAAAATTCAGCTGAATAAAGACAGATTCAGTAATTCTGCCGGTACCATTTGTACAAAATTAAATTCAGCCGAATTCAGCTAGATTCAACAGTTTTTTTAATTCCAACTAACATGCATGTATATTCATTTCTGGTAAAAATCGGATAATAGCGAATACGCATACCGATTAAAAATATCAAAAATTAATACAAATACGGTATATGTGTAGTTCATATATATAAAATCACTATCCAAATGACAAAAGTCAGATTCATGTTTGGGTATTTCGGATAATTACGGATAATTTACGATAATTTTTGAAAACTTTGGTTAGAGAAATTTTGGATAATTTTAATAACTTTTAGATAATATTAAAATTTCACAAAAACAATTCATAACTATGCTAAAATATTATTCAAAATATCAAAATTCAATAATATTCTTACTCATCATATTATTGATTTAGCTACTAGAGAAGGAAAAAAATAAACGACTACATAATTTTATATTATATTGTCATGTTAATTTTTGAAATTATTTTTTTTAATAATTCTTTGAGTTTTTTAATTAAATTATTTACATGTTTTTAATAGTTCAAAAACAAAATCATGAAAGAATAACTCAATTTTACTAACCAAATTATTATTTATATTACTACTAATTTTTAAAAATAATTTAGTATTTTATTTGAAACCATCATATAATTTTTTTTTTATATTTAGATTAAAAATTGTTATTCTGACCATTTTTCCAGTTAAAATCCTTAATTATTTTGCTAAATTCTGCCAAAAATCACAAAAGAATTCAGCCATATTCATCTCGATTAAACCGTTACCATTTAGTTATGTGGTTATTTAGCCAGAAATCACTAAAAAATTCAGCCAGATTCATCAATTGAACAAAATTCAGCCGGATTCAACTGTTACCATTTAGACCCTATACGTGCAAACATTCGAATGCTCCATCGACTTTTTACTTTATTCCGTCCTTCGATTTGTATTTTTATCGGGTTCTGGTACAACATCATCCTCATCGGTTGGACAATCGAAAGAATTATCCTCTTCTGTTTCAGAATCAGTCGCTATGAAGCACACAAATTCTTCTGTATTGATGGAGGTTGAAAAAAATCTGCGCAAGACAACAAATAAGCAGGTAACCAACAACTGTTAACTAGGGTATCCATTTTAAATCAATCCATGACCACGTAGAAACACTAACCAATATTTCGTTTTAACTGTCTCTTCGCTCTAAGAATCTCCATCCTTTTCTTTCAGGCAATTTGATAACGGTGTCTCCTTAAATTGGGGATACTTATAAACTCGTGATAAACTGAATGATTTCAGGAGAATCTTCACATATGACATAGTTTCCAATCTCTTGAGGAGCATATCGTTGATTTCTTGCATTGGTACATGTGTTTTAAATTATAATATTTGATATTCAATACAACAACAAAAATGGAAGTTTACTCAAACAATCTTGAAAATTTGATTTGGACAAAAGTGATGCTCTTCTTTGATAATTACTAAAACAATATCATCTACCCATTTTACACTTATTTGCTTTGAAAACAAAGAACGTATTTATGAAACTGTCATTAATGAGGCAGGACACGTAGGCAAAGTTGGGGGGAAAAAGTTTCTGTAAAAAAATGAAAAGTCTACCGTTCTAGTGATGGTAGATTTATTTAAATATCGGTAGACTTAATTCAAAATTGTAGACTTAGTCCATGAACGCTATGCTTAATATTCAAATGATAGACTTATTTTATAGACGTATTGTTATTTGGTTGTAGAGATGTTTGTGAGTAGTAGAGTTAACGCCAACGGTGGTAGATTTGTTTTCGAGTGGTAGACTTAGTAGTTGAATGATAGATTTATCTCGTAAATTTATTATTGAGTGGTAGATTTATTTTGTTTGACGGTAGACTAAATATTTGTGGTAGACTTAAATTCTTAGGAGGTAGACTTACGCGTGTTTTGGATCGTAGACTTATTTATAGTGGTGGCAGATTAATAATATGTCATAAACTTATTATTGACGCGGTAGAGTTATTCAATCTTTCGAGTTTACTAAAACAACCTTCAGTTGGTAGATTTATTAGTTACTTTGGCGGTAGATTTACATTGGTAGATTTGTATGCTTACATACAATGATAGTAGACTTGTATGCTTACATACAATGATGGTAGATTTGTATGTATACATAAAATGATGGTAGATTTGTATACTGACATACAATGATGGTATATGTTTACATACAATGATGGTAGACGACTTTTACATACAATGATGGTAGACTTGTATGTTAACTTGTATTTTAATACAACGAATTTTTAACGCAAATGCCAGTCGCAAACGTCTTTCGATATACAAGTCTACCATCATTTAGAAAATAAGTCTACCATGATTTCAAATGCAAATGCAATCGTCAATCGTAAACGCATATCACAAATGCCAGTCGCAAACGCTTATTACAAACGTCAATCGCAACGCATGTCATAAACCTCAGTCGCAAACGGCGATCGCACACGCCAATTACAAATGCCAGTCGTAAACGCTAATCGTCAATCGCAAATGCCAATCGCAAACGTCAATCACAATCGTCAATAGCAAACGCATGTCACAAACACCATTTGTAAATGCGATCGCAGACGCATTTTATCATTAATTTTTTACCAACTTTTGAGCATTGTTTAAAGGTCTTTTACCAACTTTTGAGCATTGTTTTAGTAAACCAATCTTTTAGTAATTATGGGAATTTCCAAAGTTATTTGAATAATTATTCCTAAAAAGAACATACATGTTTTAAGAGAATCAAACTTACGCTTGTTAAAATCGATAATAGAACTGAAGTTTCTTTTGGCAGACGATTTTACGCTTCATCCTAAACAATTGACGATAACAGAACTTCAAAATTAAAAACCATATCAAATTTTTTTGGTTAACAACATACTAATAATGTTTAGGCTTACTTTGTGCATGCTTCTTCTATTCATTTTCTAGCTGATATTCGACTCTGTAGATGGATCTCGATGAAGGAGAGATTATATTATCTCTCGTGAGCTTTTAGAACTCAAAGCAATTCGACACCTTAACGTGTTCCTTCCTCTTTAGTTATTTTCTTAAGCATGAACATATAGACATATGAGAGCTAAATTGCCTGAATAAAAAGGAAGAGACTTAAGTTAAATCAGATTAGCGCATTTGTCATAATATAGATAATAGTTGGTAAATATCTTGTACTTTTTTTTTTTAAGAATTCTAAACACAATCATGATATACAATTGAAACGTATTTTTCTATTTATAAAAAGTGATTTAATAGTTTAACAGCATTGAGTTTGCATAGTAAAATTCATGTAAATTGTCAATAGTTTATGATTTTCTCTAATCTCTTAACATGAGTTATACAAACCAATTTCACCAATTATCATTTTAACAACACGTACGTCCAATAAAAATTTTGAAACAAAAAATACAATGAGACTAAAGCTATGAAAATCTCGATTAACTTCTCGTGGCCACAATTCCATATTTTTGAAATGAATTTAAGTTCCTCATCAGCCAGTAATTGTTTCTTTGTTACTCAAACAAATGAATAAATAACCACGATGGCCGCGGTATATGGCCCAATACAATAGATTAGGTGTATTGACTTTTTCGACCATATGCTTTTTTTTTTTTAATAACCGAATTGTTTTAAAAAAAACATTAAAAATAATGTGGGGCAAAACGTCCGGATAGTGATAAAAATATATACACATATATAAATATAGATTTTTGTTAGATACATTATAAGTATATGTTTTTGTTAATATTCGGTGCGGGTCAGTGCATGAGGTCTTTCGCCATTCGGAACTTCATTCTCACCTAAATATATATATATATATATATATATATATATAATAGATAGCTAGGGAAAATGACCAAAAACTTTTAATTTGTGTAAGTATTTATTTAATACCTAAACTTTTTTTAGAAATTGTTTAATTTCTCTAAAACAGAAAATTCCATAAATAAGTACCAAACTTTTAAAAAAGTATTCGTTTTGAACCGCATATATTAGTTCTGTCACATAGTCAAAACGTTGTTTCTAATTTGTTAATGTACGATAACGTGACATATACAATTGACAGAATTAAATAAAATCGATATGTTTCACTTAACTAAATTAAACTATGAAAACTTAAAATTAATCTTAAACCAAATAGAAAACGACATACAATATATTATTCTTACGGTAAATCGTCTCTTTATCAGCTCTTGGAAATCGAGTTTTGGGAAAAAACCTTTAAAACAATTTTTCCAATTTTGATCTAAATCAGAAAAAAAATTCCGTCTAGGTGTCAAGTAATGACGAGTTTCAGAGGATATATGCTATAAATAAAGAACTGGAGAAAGATAATGAACAATTGCATTTGAATATTTTTGAGTTTGGATTATTGAAAAAACAACATAAAGAATGTAAATCTAAGTTCTCTCTTTATCGCAATTTTATGCGTTCATTGAAATGTGTATTATCATCCTTATTCTAGTAAGTTTAGGAAATTAACATGTATTGGTCATACTAAGCATTTCATTATTTTCGCCGTGAACACTTTTTTTTCCATCACATGCTTTTGTTGTTGATACTTAGGTTTTCTTATTATTTCCAAAATCGAATTGAGACAAGAAGATAACGACGTTTATTTCTGATGTATCATCCAAATGCTTAATTTTAAATTATTATGATTTATGGTAGGTGCAATTAAGTGAAACAAATCTATTTTATTTAATTCCGTCAATTGCATATGTCACGCCATCCTCCGTTAATGGATTACAAAAACAACATTTTGATCATTTTGACGGAATTAACATATAGGGTTCAAAATGTAACTTTTTAAAAAAGTTTAATATTTATTTGTAGAGTTTTTTGTTTTAATAAAAATAAAAAAAATTCTAAACAAAATTGGATATTAAATAAATACTTTTTAAAAATAGAAATTTTTTTAGTCATTTTCTCTAAATACATTGGAGTAATATAGATAGATACCATAATTTGTTTGTTTTCAACAAAAAAAAAAAAAAAAAAATGAAAAATCGCTTATTTTTGTTAAAACATTTTGTTCAGACCAAATATTTTTTGAAAAATTGCTTAAAATAACCCAAAAAAAATTATAATTCACTAACTATCCAAATTCCTAAGATCTAATGGCTATAATCCCTCCAGATCATACATTTTTTTTAGTTTGCTAATTAATAATTTAATTTGGTTATTCACCAAATTCTCCCTTTATTTTTATTTTTTTCCAATCCATTTTATTGTATATTTGCAGAACCCCAGGGGTAGAGACTTAGAGAGCTCACTCTCGCTCTCTCTGTTCGACAACAAAAGAAGAGATTTCCTCATTCTCTGTGCGTCTCTCTCGGTGGATCTTCTTCTTTCAGATCCAGGTTTGTCTCCTCCTCTTGCTTTTTCTCATCATAACTTGTGTTTCTCCAAGTGGGTTTCTTTCTGCTTCTGCTAGTCCTCGTTTTGTTGCTGAGAAAGTAAAGTAATAACGAAAAAAGAAAGCTTTGAGCTTGAATATATCTGCTTCAGGGTCTCAAAACTGCAGAAACTGAAAGAAAAAAGAAAAATAGGGTTTATGTGATTTATTTGCAGTACTCTTTGATGGGGTTTAGTAGTTACTAAATTAAGAATCACTTCCCATTTTGTACTTTGTTAGTCATTAACTGTAATTTAGCTAGCTTATGGAAAAGCATAATCATGAGTTTAGATTTTAATTTACTTTAATTTCCCGTTTAAGTGCTCCACTGATTCTCTCTAATTCCAGTATTCCCTTTACTTATTAACCTTTTTGTTTTGGTTTTATTGATTATGGAATTTTAAACATTCTACTGATCCTAAAATTATAGGTGGCAAGGAAAACTGGACACTTTTTTTTGTATCTTTGGAAAATTTGTGTTCTTGAGGGTAAACAATGGAGGAGATACAGTCTCAATCGGATCTCTACCGTTCATCTTCGTCTTCTGCAAGTAGTCCTACTAGTAGAGTCCCATCTAGTCACTTTTTCTATGTAAGAAAACCTGGTTCTCTTAGACAACCTATATCCTTCGAAGATTCTCCTGAGTGGGAAGACACAGATGTTGATGTTAGAATGGAAGACGAAGCTGGTGGTGGTGGCGATTCTATTAACGATGCTACTACAACGCCCATTTCTCCTTCGCTATCGAAAATGAATAGCGGATCAATGGCTTCTCCTCCTGTGCCTGAAGGAGGAGGAACGGTTGTTGTTAGAAAAATTGCAGGTGCTTCTATTGCGTGGAGAGATTTGACTGTTACCATGAAAGGGAAGAGAAAGTATTCTGATAAGGTGGTAAAGAGTTCGAACGGTTATGCCTTTCCCGGGACTATGACAGTAATTATGGGTCCTGCGAAATCCGGGAAGTCTACTCTATTGAGGGCACTTGCTGGTACTGCCATAAGTATTGTTAATTAAGAAATCTTTTTGTTTTTTGGTTTTTTTTTTCAATTTTTCCTGATCTCATCTTTTATAGGAAGATTGCCTCCTTCAGCAAAAATGTATGGTGAGGTGTTTGTGAATGGGTCAAAATCACATATGCCTTACGGATCCTATGTGAGTCACTATTGTTTTTAGCTTTCTCGATCTTTTTTCTTTTAGTTTTGTTAATTGTTATTTTCTTTTGCTGCATTGCAGGGATTTGTTGAGAGGGAAACACAACTGATTGGATCGCTTACAGTTCGTGAGTTCCTGTACTATTCAGCACTACTTCAACTTCCGGGGTTTCTCTTTCAGAAAAGGAGCGTTGTGGAAGATGCGATCCAGGCGATGTCTCTGAGTGATTATGCCAACAAATTGATTGGTGGTCACTGTTACATGAAAGGCCTCCGAAGTGGTGAAAGAAGACGTGTCTCTATTGCTCGTGAACTTGTGATGCGACCGCATATCTTATTCATTGATGAGCCTCTTTATCATCTTGACAGGTTTTCTAGACTAATCTTATTATCTACCTCTACGACAGGGTAGAATCTTGCATTCTAAAATTGGCTTTTTTTGCTCTCTTGATAGTGTTTCGGCACTGCTTATGATGGTGACACTAAAAAAGCTTGCAAGTATGGGATGTACTCTTGTATTCACGATTTATCAAAGCAGCACCGAAGTGTTTGGTTTATTTGATAGAATCTGCCTTCTATCGAATGGAAACACGCTCTTCTTTGGGGAGACATTGGCTTGCTTACAGGTAAATATAAAATGCTTTGAACTTGAAAAATTTCTCATATCAAGGCCAAAAGATCACTCTTTAAATTATGTTTACTCGTGTCTCCTTGAAGCACTTTTCAAATGCTGGATTCCCATGTCCAATAATGCAAAGTCCATCAGATCATTTTTTGCGGGCTATAAACACAGATTTCGATAGGATTATTGCAATGTGCAAAAACTGGCAGGTACATACACCATTCTACACCATTATACAACTAGAGAATGTCGGTTTGTGGTTCTTTCTTGTAACTTTCATTTTCTGATATTAGCTAAATGTAAACAACAGGACGATAATGGGGACTTTTCATCAGTGAATATGGATACGGCTGTTGCTATTCGCACTCTCGAGGCGACTTATAAATCATCTGCAGATGCTGCTTCTGTCGAGACTATGATATTCAAACTTACCGAAAGGGTAACAATTGTCTATTGATAATTTTAGTTTCTGAACTCAGTAACTGTAAATATACATCTTTGGTAGTATATCTAAGTTTCTATTGTTTCCTATATCTTCTCTCTTTTTTTTTGCAGGAGGGCACACAGCTTAAATCCAAGGGGAAAGCCGGTGCTGCTACACGTGTTGCAGTGCTCACTTGGAGATCTCTTTTAGTTATGTCGAGGGAATGGAAATACTATTGGCTCCGACTTATCCTCTACTTGATTCTTACACTTTGTATTGGCACATTATATTCTGGCTTGGGTCACTCTTTGTCTTCTGTTGCAGTAAGTCTTTGAAACCATTCTCTGACAAGAATTGATGGATAAAATGTTTGTTTATCGTTCAATATATATTTGTTGCAGACAAGAGTTGCTGCAGTGTTTGTTTTCGTCTCCTTTGCCTCACTATTGGGGATTGCTGGAATACCTTCGCTTTTGAAAGAAATCAAGGTAACTATTTCTTCTTCTTGATTTCTCTAATCTTTGATCACATCTTCTTTTGAGCTCTGAAGTTTACTTTTTCATTTTATAGATTTATAGAAGTGAAGCATCGAACCAGCATTCGGGTGCTTTTGTCTTCCTACTAGGACAGTTTCTTGGAAGCATACCGTTCTTGTTTCTCATGTCCATTTCTTCAAGTCTTGTGTTCTACTTCATGGTTGGATTAAGAGATGATTTCAGCTTGTTGATGTACTTTGTGCTCAACTTCTTCATGTGCTTATTGGTGAACGAAGGATTGATGCTCTCCATTGCTTGCATATGGCGAGATGTTTACTGGAGTACTTTGACTCTCATCTCTGTACACGTGAGT
This sequence comes from Pseudoturritis turrita, assembly GCA_900406555.1. Taxonomy (NCBI): domain Eukaryota; kingdom Viridiplantae; phylum Streptophyta; class Magnoliopsida; order Brassicales; family Brassicaceae; genus Pseudoturritis; species Pseudoturritis turrita. Next base: position 162,815 of record OVBL01000038.1, read on the forward strand.
TTTGGCTTTCGAATGCACTTTTTGTCTACTTTAAGATCCATGTCTTCTACTATTCTTCTTGTTATATCTAGGATTTGGATGAATTGAGTGTTGATTTGGTATACTTAATGCTAGATTTGACTTGACCACTTTAAGTCTAGAACTTAGGGAAATTCACACACTAAAAGTGTAATCTTAGCCTATGGCAACAAGAGTTGAAGACGTTAGGCGAGATTAGAGGTTGTGACTCTATTGAACTTGAATCTATTGTTCAGTAATCACTTAATTACAAATGAGAATTTAGTACCTCTAGGTGAAGTGCCTTTAGAAATGAGTTAGTCTCAAATTAATGTCACATGCTCTAAGATTGATTTTCCTATGCATCATTGCAGGTGATCATGATGCTCGCTGCAGGTCACTTCAGAATCCGTAACGCTCTGCCAAAACCCGTCTGGACATACCCATTCACTTACATCTCGTTCCACACTTACTCCATTCAGGTTACATACAACACTTCAAAAAACATCTTTGTTTCTTCTGGGGAAAACTCGAAAACATTCTTGTTTGATGAATGTTGCAGGGTCTTTTGGAGAACGAGTACCTCGGGGAAGTGTTTGCTGTCGGAGAAGTGAGGAGTATATCGGGTTACCAAGCTATCCGAGGAGATTACCAGATATCTCCAGACACAAACTCCAAATGGAGGAACATGCTTGTGCTTTTGGCTATGGCTTTTGGATACCGTCTTCTTGTTTATGTTTTACTACGTTTTTGCCTAAGCAAGAATGTGTCTGGTCGTTTACTGCTTTGTCAGAGGAAAAATAGCAGTTCTAGTAGGTAGATAATTGATGATTTTAGATGATAATACTCTAGTCTTTTTTTGTAATTTTGGTAGTTAAAAAATTAAAACAGTTAAATTCTTGGTTCAATTTTTTTTTTTAGTCAACAGCTTTATAAATCTGCTATAACGTTTCGGTTATCCAGAGTGAACATACATAACTTCGAACGATATAATTATGCGTATTTAGTGCTAGCTTATCCGTCATCGTGTTTTCCGTGCGCGGAACCCATGAGACGGAGAAATTGGTGAAAATTTCCTTGCTACATTCAAATTCTTCCATATGTGTTGCAAAGACCGGATAGTCTGTCGGTGCAGAAACCATCTGCACCAGCTCGGAACAATTTGTGAAGAAAGCCATCGTCGTCGTCTGTTGAGTTGACAAACTGTGCATTGCCCATATAAGCGTCTCGAGTTCGGCATGTAGAGGCGATATGCTTATGTGGAGATTTCGTGCGCTAAGAAGTTGACCCTCCATCTCGTCGTGGGAGCAAAACCATCCCAAACCTGAGTACATATCTTTTTCCTTCCACGAGCCATCTATAAAACAGCGGTAATCCAGATAACCCTCCATAATCGCAGTAGGGGGTGACATATTCACATTCCCGGTATTCTCCTCCAGCTGAGCTGATTCCCATGCTAGAGCCTCACTTTCCGCTATCTTCAAGACCGTTGGCGGGTCTCTATCTAGATTTGAATTTTTTTTTTTTTTTTCATTTCTGGCCTTCCAAATATACCATATGATCCATGGAAACATTTGGCTGTGGCAATCTGTTGGTAACCTCCAAAACAAATAGTCCAAATTCGAGAATACCGAAATCCTTGGAAATTTGCTAATAGTCGTTGGCACTTGAGACAGTGCCCATGTCTGAACCGATGGGAGACATTCAAATAACACATGATTGATTGTTTTGTTGTCCTCTCCACAACGAGTACACTGTGTATCGCAATTTATACCTCTACTTCTACGGTTAGAGGCAACCGAAATACATCCCGATAAAATTTGCCAAATGAAATGCTTTATTTTTAGGGGGCATGTCAGGGTCCAAGTGTGGGCTTGTAAAGCATGAATATTTGGTCCAAAAATCCGTGGCTCAAAGCCATCTAATATCACCTTTTGTTATGTATCGTATCCTGAGCGTACCGTGTATTTTCCAGATTTGGTCAAATGCTAGCCTAGAGCGTCTGGCCTATGATTCCTACTTAAAGGAATAATGTGAATCAATGGAACGTCGTGCGGTACAATAATTGCCTTAAAAAGGTCTGCATTCCACGTCTTAGTAATTGAGTCAATCAGGTGATTTACCATAAAATTGGGGTAATAATTTCTCACTTTGCATTTAGCTGGCCTCGGATGTTGAGCGGGTAGCCAAGGATCATTCCATACGGAGATGGACGATAATGTGCCCACTAGTTTAGTTAGCCCATTTCTAACCAGAGTCGAGCTGAAATAATACTCCTCCATCCATATGAGAGAAAGTATGACCTTCCGGAATCGAGCGGATTCGAATTCCTCAAATACCGACCTTGGAATACCTTAGCAAAATGTGAGTCAGGGGCCTCTATCAGCCGCCACAATTGTTTGGCTATCAGCTTTGTATTAAAGTCTCCTAGATTACGGAAACCCAATCCCCCATCATTTTTACTCCGACAAATTTTCTGCCAAGCAATCCAATGTAAGCCTCTATTTTGGTTCCCCGAACTCCACCAGAATCGTGCCACTGCGCTAGTGAGTTTACCGATGATTCATTTTGGGAGTCTAAAACAGGACATAACTTAAGTTGGCATCGCTGTCGCCACCGACTTTATAAGTATTTTCTTTCTCCCTTTCGACAAGAATTTTGAGGACCATCCGTCAATTCTGCCTTGAAGTCTCTCCTGAACAAAGGCAAATTTTTTACTTTTTACCCCTCCTAGACTTTTTGAGAGTCCTAAATACTTGCCCATTCCTCCCAAAGTTGTAATTCCTAAAATCTGTTGCATTTTTTCTTTTACTGTACTCTCCACCGTATGCCTGAATTGAATCGAAGATTTTGAGAAATTAATTTGTTGGCCTGACACCTTTTCATACTGTTTGAGTATTTGAAGGATAGCCTGGCATTCCTCCGTAATGGCCTTGCAGAAAAATAGGTTGTCATCGACAAAGAGGAGATGATAAACAAGTGGGCTTAACCGTGCCACCTTCAGGCCTGTAATAATCTTTTCCCTTTCTCCCTTCCAAATATTTGCTATTAGAGCTTCCATACATAAGATAAATAGGTACAGAGATAATGGGTCTCCTTGGCGGAGACCTCTATTAGGAACAACATTTCCTTGCGGTTGTCCATTTATTAACATTTTTTATTGTACCAATTGAATACACCACATCATCCAGAAAATCCATTGTTCCGAAAAACCCATCTTACGTAGAATGTTTTCAATAAATGCCCATTCCACACGATCATACGCTTTACTCATATCGGTTTTAATTGCCATTAACCCTTGCATGCCTTATTTTTCCTTAAACCATGAAACATCGTCTGAGCGATGAGAATATTGTCCGAAATTAAGCTCTCCGAAATGAACGCAGATTGTGTTTCTGAAATTGAAGTAGGAAAATATTTTTTTAACCTTTGGCACAACACCTTTGATACAATCTTGTAACCAACATTGCATAAGCTTATTGGCCTAAATTCCGTCATTTTGGTGGGTCTATCCATCTTAAGTAAGAGACATATGGCTGTAATTGAGTCGTGAATCAAACCTGGTCAAGTGCATAAAATTATTCACCAATGATACCAAATCATGTTTAAGGACTTGCCATGAGTGTTGGAAAAATAAAGTTGTCATCCTGTCTGGCCCCGGAGCCTTTTCTGGATGCATCATAAATAAACCCTTGCAGACTTCTTCCTCTGTAGCGGGAACCGTCAAGTTCTCATTTAGTTGGGCCGATATGACCGTTGGGACTTCCCTCAAAACTTCGTTGAAATCCGTTGGTGAACAGGAGGAGAAAAGATCTAAAATAATTTACCGCAACCTCTTCTATTTTTTTTTTCGACGAGACCCATTAACATGAGGCATTGTGTAAGCCTATAATTCTGTTTCTCGCTCTCCGTTGTTTCGTGGTGACATGAATTTTTTTTGAATTATTATCTCCCTCCTTTAATCATAAGTTCCGGCTTTTCTGTTGCCAAAATAAATTTTCCTCCCGATATACCTCTTTTAGTTTCCATGTTACTTTCACCAACTCGGCATGAGTACTATTATCATCATTTTGAATTTCCTCTAAACCCCTTGTTAGTTACCCAATCATCTCTCTACCATTGTTGGTCTGTTTATGTCGCCATTTTGAAATTTCTCTCCTACAATTTTTTATTTTATCAACGAAATTTCCATTTCCCATTTCTGTATGTAATCCATCCTTCCGTAATTGTCTCCATAAGACCATCCTTCCCAAGCCATCTTCTGTAACTGTTTTCGGTAATTGGTTCAATTTTTATTATTATTATTATTATTTTTTTAACATTGATGGTATAGACTACAGAAGACATTTAGGCTATAATTACGGTCTAGACCGTAGTTAGATTTTGTTTTTTTTCCTAACATTGATGGTATAGACCGCTCCTTGTCCCTACAATTACGGTCTTTTCGGGACCTATTCTTCGTTTTAGGCTTTTATCGAGGCGTTGTAACCTTGTGGATTCTTTTATGCCGCCTTTGAAAGTGATAGTTATTACTGTATCCGATCCACCTTTTAAAAGTGTTCGTGATATTAGTGTTTCCGACTTGCCAGAGTATAAAGCTTCGCTTTTTGTTTAGTGAGGTAAATCTTATTCGCCATAGGAGGTTTTTTTCGTCCTGCGATTGGTGTGGTTGAGTTTCCGGTTTGTATGGGTAAGTATCTTTGTCAAATGAGCTCTTGGTGTAAGTCTCTCGTCCTTTGGTGTAAGTCCCTTGTCCCTTGTTTGGCTCCACTTATGATTAATAATAATGCAGTGTTAAATAAAAAAAAAAAAAAAAAAGACTATAGAGGACATGAGTAAACTTGGAAGCTGAAACCAGAGGTGAAATTGGAAAAACAAAAAGGATTGAACCGAATTTTGGTAAGGTTAATTTCGGTTTGACATCTTGGATTCAACATTAAACCAAAACCAAATAAGCTGAATTAAATTAGCATACGTAGATGCCAAACCAATTTACGTTTTTGTGACATCATCTTTCAATTTCAACATTATGATAGGAATTTGACCAAAATTTTTTTTGCCCAAAAATTATTTGCAAAACGATAGAGCATCTCCAATTCTATTTTATTTTTCATTCCAAATTATTTTGAAGTAAAATATTCTACAATTCTACTCTATGTAATATGGAGTGTTAAAATAGAGTTGAATTTAACTCTAACCCACTCCATTTTTTACTCTATTTTTATTCCAAAAAACTTTTTAAATATATTTTTTTCTGTATAATTATTATTTTTTACTAATATCTTCTATTTTTCAAAATTACAAAATTTTCCCTCTTATTTTATGTTTAGCAATACCTTAATAATATTACAATGTTATTTTAATTAAAATTTTATTATATAAATAAAGAAAGCGAACAAAGTCTACAATAAATCTGCTAGACTTTGATTATGCAAGACCTCATGCAAACTTCTTGCAAATATTCTATAGAATATTAGTTCCAAAATAGCCCTTGTTTCACTTGGACTAATAATCATAACGAAAACCCAATTAAAAAGAAATTGGACAAATCAATTATCAATGAAAATTGGACAAATCAATTATCAATGAAAATTGGCTTACAGATTTTCCCTTTTTTTTTGCTACTTTTGAAGCGGGATGGATCTCTGATCATTCTCGGCTGTGGGTAAAAATGAGATCCCCCTCCACCGGGTAACAGAAAGGCGTTTATATTCTTTAACCACTTATATGATCATCCGCATTTTCTTCCGTTGGTAACGCATGTATGGAACAAAGAAGGAACCCCTATTTCACTCTCCATCAGCCTTGTATCGTTTCCATCATAAGCTGAAACTGTTGAAGTCAAGATTAAAAGCTTTAAATTGGGGGATGGTCGGAGACATTCCCGCAAAAACAAAAACAACATTGGAGGATTTTTGCTTAAAACAAGAGGCATTGCAAATCCGGGTGTACATACTTTTAAAGCTATGTTGGTAGCGTTGGAAAAATGACACCATCTAACTAGCGTTGAAAAACAATTTTTCAAACAAAAGTCACATATCAAATGGATGAAGTTGGGGGACAAAAATAATGGTTATTGTCATAAAGTGGCACAAGGAAGAGCATCCAAGAATGCGATAAAAAAAACTGGAAAATCACAGAGGTTGTAACACCCCGATTTCTGGAAAATATGTGGTGCATGCGGAGAGGTTTATAAGAATTGATTTGGCTACCTATATTACCAAAATGCACTTATCTTTTCCGTCACACATCCTGAGAGAACTCCAGAGTTAAGCGTGCTTGAACTGGAGCAATTTAAGGATGGGTGACCTACTGGGAAGTCATTTCCAGTACCGTGTGAGTGAGGACAAAACACGGGGAAAGATCATGTGGTGATTTGCAGGGTCAGTAAACAAGTCTTTCGAACCTCCCGGACTAACGCACTGACCGTCGGATAAAGGTGGGGCCCACGGGCCGAGAGAGGGCGTGGGGCCACAAACGGTGGCGGTCGGGGCGTTACAAGTGGTATCAGAGCCGAACCCAGACGAGTGTGAGACTCACACTGTCATGGGTGACGATCTTGGTACGCAACGAGGACGTTGCGATCTGTTAGTGGGGGTGATTGTAACACCCCGATTTCTGGAAAATATGTGGTGCATGCGGAGAGACTTATAAGAATTGATTTGGCTACCTATATCACCAAAGTGCACTTATCTTTTCCGTCACACATCCTCAGAGAACTCCAGAGTTAAGCGTGCTTGAGCTGGAGCAATTTAAGGATGGGTGACCTACTGGGAAGTCATTTCCAGTACCGTGTGAGTGAGGACAAAACACGGGGAAAGATCATGTGGTGATTTGCAGGGTCAGTAAACAAGTCTTTCGAGCCTCCCGGACTAACGCACTGACCGTCGGATGAAGGTGGGGCCCACGGGCCGAGAGAGGGCGTGGGCCCACAAACGGTGGCGGACCACCTGTAACGCCCCGAAAATTCCAAGAGAATTTCCAGAACATCAGTAAAAGAATTAAAATTAAATACTAAACTCCAAAGTTGACAAAGTCTAAAAACTCATGAAAATCCAAGTCTCAAATCGTAAAAAAAAATGATCGACAGGAAAACTACCAAGTCTCGCGCTACAACTGAATCAAATACTCTAAGTTCAACCACGTGCTCCTCCTCTCGAGCTATGTCTGCACGGAAATCAGAACTTATGTGAGCGAACAAAATCGCTCAGTAAGACTACAAACCCAATAGACATATACCAACACGGTCTGATCCCGCACAGAAAATGTTCACGTGTTGGCACAAAGAACAAATAATTCAATTTCAGATACTAATAAATAAATTTGACATATCCAAATACCTTTAGCAGACATAATATCATCAGAACAGAATTACCAACAAAACAAAGATATCATCATGACAGAGCGACCAGGTATCTAGCAATGCAATATCAGAAGTGGAATGGTATGACCCAGCATTGGTCAACCCAAACCATATACTAACAGATTATATACATAATATACTCGATAGCCATGCTGGCGCCTACCGAGGTGGTAATGAAGTACGCCACGGCACTAGTCGACCCCAATACCACTAACAGAATACTAGAGTACAAAATACATCCGTGGAAGTGCCGACTACCACGGATTGCCCAATAGAGCTACTAAATCAGAATAGCATGTTGATACCGGTCTTACAGAACCAAACATATATCGTACAAGAATCATGATCCAGATTTAAACCATATAACATATACTTTTAAATATCATGCTTTCAGATAATTCAACTATTTCTTAATTCTTTATGGCTAAATTAATTAAATTAAATTAAAATCACACAATTTTACCTTTTAAATTATTATTGTAAATCTTCCTAAAATATTATACCAGCGTATAATATTACTAAGGGAGTTAGAACTCACCTGGAATTAAAAGAAAGTGATCGAACCAAGAAACCTACGAACATCCTCGGAGACCAAATAATTCACCTAAAAACAACCGTGAATTCATAAATTACGGTTGATATACCAACAGAAAGGTTTCGTCGAGAGCAATCCGAATCCGGTATCCATTTTACCAAAACTGGTTTAAAAATTAGCGAACCGACCCGAATTGCAGTTGGTTAAAAAACAAAACATGTTCAAATCAAAAACGGGTTTCATGCGATTAATCTACTTAATCTCAGCAATCCAAAACCGGTTTCAATTCTTTAAGAACCGGTCAACCAAAAATCCGATTTGGTTAACTAACTCAGAGATTAGAAAACTTACCGATCAAATTCCGATCAACTCAGACATCCAATCGGAAAGCGGTCAGTGGATTTGGATTCGTGAGATTGAGAAGTTTCCAAAGAGCTATAGATCACACTCTAACTCTCCCTGAAACCAAAATCACCATTAAAGAGCTTAAAGCTCATTTTAATGGAGGAAAATTGAAAAAGAAGGGAGGTGGAGTTTACCAAACACTTCGATGAAGGTTGCCAACGACCCAGAACTAGAGCACTATCAACAGAGGTGAATTTTCAACCTAACCACCATAATTTTCGATCAAAACTTGTCAAAAAAATATTCTAAATCGGAGATGATAAACAAAGTCTCGAAACTTACCAAAAATCTTCAATTTGCAAGGGAAACGGCTTCTAAATCGTGGGGGCTTTAAAACGCATATATATACGTGATATTAGGATTGAAAGACGAAGATTTGAGAAGCCAAAATCGATCCCAACATTTTCGGAAGGGATGACTTGAATTTTTTCCAGTTTTTCCCGATTTTGCACTTTCGTCCCTGGACTTTTCTTTATTTACAGATTTGGCTTTCCACTTTTAAACGATCAGAAAACCCCCTGAAATTAGACAGATTCTCAATTATTTAATTGATCAATTTAACCCAAAATTTGGTTCTTCTTTATCTTCTAATTTCAGGTGTTACAATTCTACCACCCTTAAAAAGAATTCGTCCTCGAATTCAGAGATTTACCTGAAATAAGTGGGGGTATTTCTTTTTCATCTCTGACTCCAACTCCCATGTCGCCTCCTGAGCCCCATGATCCCTCCAAAGGACTTTAACGAGAGGAATAGTCTTTCTCCTAAGTTCTTTCACCATAGTTTCCACTATCTGAATCGGTTCTTCTTCATACCTTAGATCTTCCTGAATCTCCAAAGGTTCGAAATCCACCACATGCGAAGGATCATGATGATACTTCCTCAACATTGAGACATGGAAAACATTATGCACATGCCCCAGCTCTGAAGGTAATTCCAAACGATAGGCTACATTACCCACACGGTCTTTAATCATAAAAGGACCAATAAAGCGCGGTTTTAGTTTTCTGGACTGTCCAAATCGAACTTTGCCTTTCATAGGCTGAACCTTAATAAAAACTTGGTCACCCACTTCAAATTCTAAATCACGTCTCCGTCGATCTGCATAACTTTTTTGACGGTCTTGGGCAGCTTTCATCCTATCGCGAATCAACCTTAATTTTTCTGTGGTTTCCAAAATCAATTCAGGACCAATACCCTTGGTCTCTCCGGCTTCCGCCCAACACAACGGGGTACGACATGGCCTACCATACAAAGCTTTAAATGGTGCCATACCGATGCTCGCATGATAACTATTATTGTAAGCAAACTCAACCAATGGCAATAACTTCTCCCATGACTGCCGACTATCTAAAACACAAGATCTTAACATGTCTTCAAGTGTTTGAATAGTCCTCTCAGACTGCCCATCTGTCTGAGGGTGATAGGCTGTACTGAAAATGCAACTTTGTACCCAAAGCCTGATGTAGGCTATTCCAGAAATGAGAAGTAAACTTTGGATCATGATCTGAGACAATGCTACTTGGAACACCATGCAACCTCACAATCATTTTCACATAGATCTCCGCAAGTCGGGATGATGAGAATGTCGTCTTAACCGGGAGAAAATGGGCTGATTTAGATGAATTGAAGAGAGAGAGGTTGTAGGGTATTATCAGAAGTTTTTACATGGCCAATCTGGGATGTTTTATGCTGTTTTAAGGATATACTCTCTGGCCTTCTTGATTATCGTTGTACGGGGCATGACGGTTCTGCCCTACTTCAGCCGAAATCAGAGATGTGTTTTTCACTATGCCAACTAACAAAACCCCTGGCCCCAGTGACTATTCTGTAGAATTCTTTAAGACGACTTGGTCAATTGTGGAAGAGACTTTGTAATAGCGGTACCGTCATTTCTTTTTGAATTGACACATGTCCAAAAGTATTAATGCGGCAATCCCCTCTCTAGTGCCAAAGCACACAAATGCAAAGTAGATGAAGGACTACCGCCAATTTCTTGTGGTAATATGCTTTATAAAGTCATCTTTGAGATCCTAGAAAACCGACTCAAGAAGATCGTGCCAACAGCTATCGATTTAAATCAATGTGCGTTTGTAAATGGAAGGCTGTTGTTGGCGACAAAGTTGGTTGAACACTATCACAAGTATAATATATCCACTAGGTGTGCCATCAAACTGGATATCTCGAAAGCTTTTGATATGGTTCATAGTCATTTATAGTAGCCACTCTTAGAGCTATGAATTATCCATAACAATTTATAATATGGATCCATAAGTGCATATCTAATGCGTCTTTTAAGGTGGCAGTGAATGGAGAGTTGGAAAGTTTTTTCATGAGGGCAAGAAGATTGCGGCAAGACTGCTCACTATTGACATACCTTTACGTGATTATCAACAATGTGCTCTCTAAACAATTGAATAAAGAGGCATTGGAAGGACAACTTGAATACCATCCTCGATGTTCACTAATGGATCACCTCAATCTCTTTGGGAAATTTTGGTAGTCTTTGATAGGTTTGCACAATCTCAGGACTTTGTAGGAATGACACCAAGTTGATTTTCTTTGCAGCATGCCGAGGAAACCAACTGCCGAAAGTTAAAGTTGTTCGTTTTGGTATCTCTATGAGCATACTTCCTATCAGGTACTTGGGGTTGCCGTTAACAACCAAGTCCATGACTAAAACTAGATTATGAGCCATTAGTGGACAAAATCATGACTGTTGGGGTCGGTTTTCACCCCATCAAGATCAACGGTTAAAAATACTAAGTGTGGATGAAAAGCCTAGCCAAATAAATGGAAAACCTAGCCAAACAAGCACAGGTTTCTGGTTGGATGACGAGCCATAACCGCTGATTCTGCATCAGGAAGTAGGATGACGAGCCGACATGCTCGGCGAGAAGATTGCTCGGCAGCATGTCAAAGTAAGTTGGCTCGGCGACATGACACGCCAGTGTTGGCTCGGTGAAAAATGCCTCGGCAAGTATTCCCATTAAAGTGACGAGCCAACGTGTTGGCGAACCGGCAAACGGTGACGAGCCAACATGCTGGCGAACCAACAAACGGTGACGAGCCAACATGTTGGCGAACAAACAAACGGTGACGCACCAATATGTTGGCGAACCAACAAATGGTGACGAGCCAACATATTGGCGAACCAACAAAATGGTGACGCCAACATGTTGGCGAACCGACAAATTATGACGAGCCAACATGTTGGCGAACCAACAAAACGAGGACGAGCCAACATGTTGGCAAACCAACAAACGGTGACGAGCCAACATGTTGGCGAACCAACAAACGGTGACCAGCCAAATACTTGGTGGTGCGCTAAGATAACGGTGACGAGCCAACATTGTGGCGGCACACCAAAGTGTCGGCGACAATCCAAGCAGGTAACCGGCTAAAACAGTTAAAATTCTATATAAGAAAAAGAAACGACGAGCCGGATCTCCGGTGACCCAGCAAAGCAGCAAGCCCAACATCTTGTTGGGCTGAGGCAACGAACTACAAGAAGTCGGTGGACCAAGTTAGCAAGTCAAAGTGAGAAGCCCATAACCGAGCCGACTTAGGAAAGCCAGAGAAAAAAGGATATCCCCAAGAATAAGGAAGTTTTCCTTTATCGTTTAGGAAGAAACCTAGCCGACTTATTTTTGTATAAATAAACATATACCCTTTTGAAAAAAGAGGAGCAATTTTACTTAGCAAAACACTTGTTACTTTCTCTGCAGACAGCTTTCTAAACAGCTTGAATAAAGACACCATCTTTGGATCTCTGTTCTTGTGTTTCTTTTCATAGAAGTTTGTCGAATCCCTAAATTTTCCTTACCAAATTTAGTTGTGCGAGTTTCGACTCCCACAATGACCCGTTTTTTTAGTTGGACTAGCCGTCATTTTTCCTTCGCAGGCCGGTTGCAACTCATAAATTTGTTCATTGCTAGCATCACAAATTTTTGGTGCTCAATATTCCGGCTACCAAAGTGGCGTTTTGAGGAGATTGAACAAAAATGTGTAGTTCTTTTCTTTGGAGTAGTTCCCCGAATAATCACCATAAGAAGAAGGTTGCATGGGAAGAAGTTTGTTTGCCTAAGAGAGAAGGTGAGCTCGACATTAGAAGGCTAAATGAAGTCACTCGGGTCTTCCCTCTAAGCTTGATTTGGAAGTTTTTCACTTTGTCGGACACTTTGCCGATTGCTTGAATAAGGAAGTTTATACTGCGTGAAGGATTTTTTGGGATGTGTGAGACACCACCAAGGGGTCTTGGATATGGTGGAAGTTGCTAAAGTATAGAACCCAATCAACAGGGTTTATTTGTATGGAGGTTCGAAACAACAATTATTTCTATTTTTGGTCTAATTATTGGATGTCATAGGTGCGCTTGATTGATGAAAATGGTGAAGCAGGTACCCGCCACCTAGGAATTTGGCGATATAAAACAATCTCTGATGATGTTGTTGATGGTTCATGGGCTATTCGTAATTGTAGATAGCCTGCATTGGTCCACATGATTAGCCAAATAAGGTTGCTTCCAAAACAAGAATCCCACGCTGGTGAGGATTGCATCTTATGGCTTCACTCGGCCTCGGAGTTTCAAGAGTACTTCTCATCTTTGAACACGTGGGAGCAGATACGCAACAACCAAAGTCGGAAAACCTGAAAGTGTCGTATGGTTTTCACAAGGTGTGCCACGATTTACATTCATAACTTAGTTAGCCATCAAGAACCGGCTGTCCACATGCTTTGATGCGTAGTTGGGGATGCATCCAGCCTTTTGTGTTGTATGGAAAACCCGACAAGACACGTGATCACCTATTCTTTGTGTATGTGTACTCTTTTACAATTTGGATAGATGTCATTGGTGATCTTCTTGGTGCTCCGGCTGATACGAATTGGTCAGTAACTTTGAAACACCTCTCAACTCACTCTTTTGATAGAGATTATTTTCTACTTTACGTCTATCATTCCAAAAGACGATCTATCACATTTAGAGGGAAATGAACGAGCGGAGGCATGGGAGTACCACCCACCCACTGGTGCATCTTACCCGACCAATAGACAAATCGATATGGAACAATATTGCATCCTTGCAGTCCAGTCCAGAGAAGATTTTACACCAAATATATATCTTATTCTTTTACATAGTAATATGATCTTATGTAAAGAGTAGGAAAAAGTATTTTTGATGGAAAAGACAAAGTATTCAAACATGAAAGCCTTTTTATATGTTGTCTTCCATTCTTTATATACTTCCCCATTTTATGACATATATTTCATGTTAAAAAACATGGCCTCCACAACCGTTTTATTGGCGGTTGAATGATTGGTGGCTGAAAGTCGCCGCAATTTGAGCTTATTCGGCCAAATAATCGAAAACTCCAAGACAACTCATTTTTATGGGTTTTAAGTTCAAAGTCGCATGAGTGAAGAAGAAGAAAAAAAAAACAGCGGAAACTAGGAATTGTGGATGCGAGATCCGTATACTTGATTCAGGTTGAAGAGAGTTTAGATTGGGGTTAAGCTTTTGTTATAGCTTAAAATCAAAAGGTTGGACTGAAAATAATCAAATGTAAACGCAATGAAAATGTGTGTACTATTGAAGATCGAAATGCTAACTGTTAGGGATTTTGCTCTCGAAGAGATTTTGAAGAAGATTGAAATGCTAATTGTTGGGACTTTTGCTCTGGAAGAATGTCTTTCTTTTTATCTTCCTCCTCCTTTTTAGTACTAGGAGACTTTATTTCGTTTATTTAAATCATTAAGTCTGTATTGATGTCTCAAATTTAACGGTATTGATTTGTTGTTTTCAAACTTTTTTCTCTTCACGAGGTAACTTGATTTGTACACAAGTAAGTGGACTATCAGCTTCTTAGCATCAAACGACTCCGGACAGGCCCATTAGGCATAAATAAGATTATTCTAATCTTATTTTTTATGGACCTTATCTCATGATGCAATTTAACACCAACATAAACCAAGGACCATAATCTACTGCTGAACTCTTAACCAAATCATCATTTAATTCCGTCCATCATAGAAGCTAAACGACATCCGGATTAATATATATGCATATAATTTCCATATTTATAATTAAGACCAAATCCAATCATATAATCTATAAATTCGATATTTGGTTCACACATTTCAAAACCATCGTTCGTAGCTAAAATAATTCCGTCTCTCATAGTTCCATGTTAATACCGATAACAAAAATCAGACAAAAAATCGATACAATTAACAATTGATATGCTTATCTTGAAGATTTATTAAGCTTTTCCGTTTGATAAACCAACCTTAGCCATAAGACCACCAATAAACAAACCCAAATTCCTCTCAGACGATCCATTACCACTTGTCAAAGCACTTTCCAAACTCATTTTCACCCGTCCGATCGCTTCCTTTACTTCATCCCTCGAATCTCCACACATCAAACGGTTTATATTCCTCTCAACTTCATCTCTCTCAACGAAACTCCGATTCTCACAAAGATTCATCCCAATCTCCCAGTCATCAACCACAAGCTTCCGATTCGTAACCTGATCTGTCAACAATGGGAAACAAAGCAACGGCACTTCACACCAAATACTCTCCAATATCGAATTCCAACCACAATGTGTCAGAAAACCACCGATACTCCGATGCGACAAAACCGTCATTTGACAACACCATGGTATCACGATCCCACGATCTCCAGTTTCCGATTCGAAGTTTTCCGGTAATGGGTTTTCTTCGTCGGAGCTGACGATGTCAGGACGCACAACCCAAACGAAATTGACTTTACTCTTCAAAACCCCATTAGCGATTTCGACCAAATCTTTCTTCGTCACGTGAGCGTAGCTACCGAAAGATATGTATAGCACTGAACCGGCCGGTTTAGTCTCGAGCCACTGTGTGCAATCGGATTCTGACCAGAGACTTGTTGTGATTGAACCGGTTTGGAGATTGAATGGGATAATTGGTCCGATTGCGTAGAATGGGATTTTGGAATTGAGGGCTTGGATTGTTTTGTCTTCGAAACTGAGAATTGTGTTGCAGAGAACGAAATCGACTTTTTTCACATCTTCGAAAGCTTTGAATATGATTTGGTGAACCACTGAGGAAATATCGGTTTCTTGAAGATACGACGCCGTGTCTTTCGGGTTTATTGCTTTCACTCCGGGAATGTAGTCGATTAAATCGCCGCGGGTTCCTGATTAGAAAAGAAACAGGTGAGATTTAAATAACTGTAGAAATTAAAGGACGAGTTTGATAATATTTTTCTGAATAAAGTTTTGTCGAATACAAGAAAGTGAAATTATGGCCCCAACCACACCTGACATTATTCACATGCGCCATTATATGACAAAAGAAAAGACTCGTACACTTTTATTTATATCGTCCCTACTACTCTATTATTTCCCCATATTTATATCGTTTTTACTTTTTTTTTGTTTTTGGCCGGCAAATCGTGACGCTTACTTTTTTTATATTTTTACAAAACTCAATAAAATGTTTCTAAGAATTAAGAAACACAAAATGTCCAATCTAAACTAGAGGATAAAAAATAATAGATTATTACCTCTCTATGAAACAAACTTCCCCCAAAAAATAATCACGAATATTGCCGATACAAACTAACAGAATATTCGAATATTGGATCGGTGAATATGAAATGAAATGGTCAGTACTTTCTTACCAAGGAAAAACAAATATACAAGAATGTTATATATTCGTGAAATGTGAAAGATCTACCTACCGTTATTACTACTGTTTTAAATACTTATTAAATGAAACAAAATTGGAGAAACCTAGAGATTTATATATAACCAGAGTAGATCATATACCGAAAACCATAGTAATCTCCGTAACCAAAAATTAGAGCAAAAAGTTTTAAAATTAAAGAAGATTAAGAAGATAATTACCTTGAGCACCAAAATGGCCATGAAGCCTAAGCAGATCCATATGGTAATAAAGGGAGAAAACTAAAGCAGCTTCGGTCCAAAATGAGACACAGACCAAACCAAACTTCCTCGCCACCACCGACGGCCAAACGAAGAATGTGTCGGCGATCATCACATTCACACCTTCTTCTTCTCCGACAAGACTCGCCACAAGCTCCTCCACGTGAGCCGAGAACACGTGAAGCAACGACGATTGGTACTGGTCATGGTTCAGAGACCTGTCAAATCCGATCGGGAGACCATCGGAAACCGTGGCATACCTGATGTCAAGACCAGATTCCGATCTCACTCCGGCGAAAATATCACCGGAGCCGATCTGGTGGTGGATGTAATGGGTATTGACGAAAGTCACGGTGATTCCCTGCGACGCGAGCTTTATGGCTAAGTGTACAAATGGGTTTACATGTCCTTGAAATGGGTATGGGATCAAGAGAGCATGGAGACGATGATGATGATGATGATGATTTTTAGGGTTTTTAACGTCCGCCATTAAAATGGGATTTTTGGATCTTTTTTAGATAATGAGGAGAACAAAGAAATGAGAGAAATTTAAAGGTTATACTTTTTTTTTTTTTTTTAAATTAAAATTAAAGGAATCTGTGATTAAGAAAAAGAAAAAAACAGATGGGGCAAGTTGGGAATAAATGAATGACTTTGCATTGATTCGCGGAAATGACCATAGAAGTGGATGGTTAGTGGTATTTGCATTTTCTTTCCCTTTGATTTTAATATATTAAAAAATAAAATTGTAGGATTAATCATTTCTTCGTACAAAAGATATTTGATCTAATCCAGTAAGATACCATGGATAAAATCTAGTTCCAATAAAAGGTTATGACCATCTGGATTAGGATTAAGAAGTTTTTAAAGTTGCCGAGTCAAAGTGGTTAATTTGTCAAATATATTCTCCTAATACTCTATTAGTGAACGAGAAAGAGAAGAGAATATAGAAGAAAATGAAAGATGAGCAAATTTCTTTCTTGGGCTTTATAACCTACTAAAGTTTATACGAATCCCCTTCCATTATTTACATGGATATATTCTAAGAAGATTATGACGAATATAAATTTATGAAAAAAACTTTATATATTGAAAATATATTTTGTTAAAAAAAAAAGTTTTAAATTGTGACAAAAAAGAGTTTTAAATTTACATGGATAATTTTTCTAAGTAAACAAAGAAACATCCAAATGAAATGAAAATGTCATTTATGATTTGAATGATGACAACAAAATAAGCGAGAGAAATTGAGCCGATCAGATTGAACAAGTTGAATAAGTGTGATTACCGCATAATGAACATATCGAAGCTTGGATGGTGACTGTTTAAGGGAATTTTCATCTGTGGGTTCAATTACTAAGGAGGCAAGTTTTACGCAAACAACAAATACGTCGAGACATGAAAGCATGATGGTGGGGTATTTTCCGACGGCTTTTCGACGCTCAAGTCAGAAAAACAAATACCACGATTTTCAGGCATGGAAAGTCTAGAAAGAAGTTGGAAAACAAAGGAAAAACAAGTATAGTGACACCGAGTCGAAGGAAGTGATATGCGGTATGCATGGGAATTTAGTGAGCATTTTGAGATGAAAGAAGTAAAGGAAGTTGAGTATTTTAGGTGGGAAATGACTAACAATGGTTGGAAAAGTGACCGGAGATAGTCGAAAAAGTGGTGAGACTAGGTCTCGAGGAAAAAAGAAAGCTGAATGATATTAGGAGTGTTTAGAGAACGTTAGAAGAAAAGTAGTAAAAAAGAGGGAAAACAACCAATTTCAACCCGAACAAACTTTAACATGCGCTTTTATACACCAATTTTGACACCTAGCTGATTTTAACATGAACTAGTATTATTTCAAATAACCTACATGAACTGTTAATCAGTTAGCCAAAATCAACATTGATCTAGACGGTATTAGTGAATGCGTTAGTTTCTACTGAATCGGATGTCACGGTGTCAATGTGGTAAAATATTCAAGTTCAGTGTTTAAATATTATTTTTTACGGCACATTTTCGAAAGTTTTCACAACCCAATTGGTTATAATACATATAAACTTCAAGGGAGTGGTGGATTCAATTCCCCACTTGACAATTTTGTAACATTTTCTCTTATTTATGTTAATGACAGGCAAATTGGTCATTTCTTCATCATATTTTCTAGCGTACCTCTGACTTTTAAGAAACCCTAATCCATGGTCCTCATCTGGTGGGAACAAGCTTGGCATCGCTGTTGAACAATTACGACAAATCAAACACGGATTCGAGGCTGTTAAAGAGCAGTAGCAGCGCCGATACATCGGGTCCGATGAGAAATTCGGAGGCTCGATAAACAATAGATGACTCGATGTTACCCGATGCGGTGACGAAGAAGTTAGTATTGCTTGTATTGTTGATTTCATACGAATCGGCGAATCCAGCAGCAATGGTGTTCATCCACCACACAACATTCAAAATTCGTAGAAACAAATTACACTCAAATCAACGAAAAAACTAATCAACTGATTCGCTTAAGATCAGAGAGGAGACCATTAATGAACACACTAAGGTAGCGAGCCAAGTCAATGAGAAGTTGTGAGAGATGAAGCTTCGACTGTAATTTCACAAGTACCGGTAAATTTCCTGGTAAAACCTAGATGGCTATAGATGCAAACATGTTGCAACTCCAGCAATATGTAGTGGCGACCATGAATTAGGGTTTGTGAAAGTCAAAGGTCCGCTGGAGAAGATGATGACGAAATGACCAATCTGCCTTTCATTAACATACATAAGAGAAAAAGTTACAAAATTATCAAGTGAGGAATCGAAACCCATTTTAACCAATTGGGTTGTTAAAACTTTCGCAAATATGTCGTGCAAAACAATATGTAAACACCAAACTCGAATATTTTACCACATTGACACCGTGACATCAACTCAGTAGAAACTAACGTGTTGACTAACAACGCTTAAGTCAATGTTTTCGGCTAACGGATTAACAGTTTATGTAGGTTGAAAATTACTTTTTTCAGGTTGAAATCGGTTAGGTGTCAGAATTGGTGTATAAAAGTGCACGTTGAATTTTGTTCGGGTTGAAATTGTTTTCCCGTAAAAAAGATCTCTGCCTTCTCTCGTTGGAGAGAATAATATTTATAGAGTTTTACATGCTCAAGCTAGAATACCGGATCACATATCTGGAGTTGTGTTGGGTTTGAGTCCATCAGTTTTGACTTGTACGAAGCTCTAAAGTTCTTTTCACTTACCACCATTGCCTTTATTTGTCAGCTGGCCGATAAGTAGTTCTGAGGCTCATAATGATGTCACTGCCGTACGAGGTGCAACGTGCGATGTGGCGGGTTAGCCACCAGGAGATTCCTTGGAATTACTTTTGTTGCTACAATCGTTCTGTGGACCAGGTGCTAGTTGTTTTACCTATGCACAAGGTAAATAACTTTAACCAGTTTTCCAAAGAGGAAAGTTTGGATATATTTGAACATTTTAATTAACGCGATTGAAAGTAAAATATCATATCTCGCTCGGGAATCTGATACGAAAACTCGAGCCGTGTGTCTAGCTCCCCGTCGGCTTCCCCCTGCTTGTCTGACCACTTATCCTACTATCCTATTCGTCCCTAGCGGTCTGGAAACACCGTTCGGGAGCGAAGGATGAAAATATGTGGTCTTACCCGTCAAGTTATCTGGGCAATTGTAGATCAGCCCACATACCTCTAGGACATGCCAAAAAGACCAACTAAGCAAATGATTCTAAGCGATTCGTCTAAACTAAGAGAATATATATATCCCAAACAATTCCCCTTCCCCTAAGTGCACGAGTCTGCGTGACAGACTCGTGAAGTGGAAGAATGTCCTTTCGAGGGATAATCTTCATCCTCTACAGATAAAATTTAAATGAAGTTTAAATCGCCAACATGATCTCCTGCCCGTGCTTCCTAAAAGATCAAACATGGTTAAATAAATTGGGCACGTATGCCTGGGGCATGAGAACTCGTGAAAGCCAGAGTATGAGTCTGGAGACCTGAGCATGAGAACCCGTGAAGGTCTGATATACCTTAGATTTTATCGGTTTTACTATGTTTTTTAAAAAAACTACTTGTTTTTTGTATTTTATTGATATTTTTAGTGTTTTCGTAGTTTTTGGAGTCTTTACCGAAAATTGGAGCAATTTGGACCAAAAATAAGCAATTTGGACCAAAAATAAGCAATTTAAAGATTGGACAGCTTCCAAGCGTCAACTGTTTCGTATGAGATGGAGACCTTCCCACCGTTGTATCAAGCTTAAATTTTACCACGAGATAGATGGGAGTGTTAACTTCTATTTCCATATTAGCTCGTGCAAATCCAAGGGCTGGATCTCAAGATATGTTCGATTTACTGAAGACTGGTTGATCTGGGTTCGACCTGAAAAATCAGAGAAAGGCAACCCTGATCGACCGATCAGCACCAGGCTGATCGATTGATTGCACATTCACAAATTTGGCTGGCCTCGATATTTAGAGGCAATCGATCATCTCTAAGGGGGCAATCGATCGATTGTCTCTCATAAAAAAAGGAATTTTGACTCCAAATTCTTCAAGGAATATACCCTAGATACGAACCATACTAGATACGAATCCTACCTTATAAAAATATTACATCAGCCATGAAAATATCAAGCTTGACATAAGTCATCAACAAGCTCTCAACTTCACCAGAAAATTTAGTTTTTTTCCACTTTGTTCTTCAAGTTTTGTTCGATAAGGGAGACGGATCCAACCTCTTTGTATCTCTATAGAGAAGATTTATAACCCTTTTTCTACTGATTTTTATGATTATGAGTTTATCTATTTCTGTGCTTTGATTTACTTTGTCATGAGTGAGTAGATCCATTGTTGGGACTAAGGGTTATTCAAATGGTTTTTCATGGTTAGATAGATAGGTTTCTAGGATTAGAGTGTCACTTTTGATAAGTTAGAGTAGTTTTTCATCTAAAACTATCTTTTAATTCATGTTTCTATTTTAATCACTTAGAACTTGATATTGGAACGATTTCGGCTTGCACACTACTTGAGTTATCGTTTGGATCTGATGTTTGATGGGTCTAGCGCTTTAACCCGCGAGAGTTGAGCTACTGAGTTAGATGAACAATTGAACTTGAATATGCATGCTTGTTCGTTTATGTTATTTACTGCGAGAGTTGATTAATAGGGTAATTATACATACTTAATTATCTGCCACGAGTGTAGGTTAGTCATAAATCCATGCCTTGAGTTCTAGAACGAAAGCAAAATGATGTCAATTGCCTCTAAAAATATAACCTGAATAATTCGAACTATGAATCCCTGCGAAAATCCTGGATGCCCAACATTTTAATTATTTTTTTTACAATCAATTTAATTTTCCTTCTTTTTAGTCATTTGCATCAAAAACCCAAATATGATTTTTACTTAGCTTTATTCTTATTTTCTTAGTTAATTATTGTGCACTCAAGTCTATGTGGATTCGATCATTTAATAATGAAACTGATTAGCTGTGCACTTGCAGCTCTCTATTGTTAGTTTTAGAGTAAAATCTGACTCACATAAAGTGTTTGGCGCTGTTGCTTGGGACTTTGCAGTGCCATTAGTTTTCGATTAAGAATATAGTCTAAATTTTTCTTCTCTTTTATTTAATTCGGTTTTCTCTTTTCTTTTGTGTTTCAGGTGTATGACCAGAAGCCAAGGTTCTGAAAAATTGATCCCACTTGAGTTGGACATTGAAAGATTTGTTAGGACAAACCGAAGGTTAGCCAGAAATAGACGAATGGCTAACAACGATAACATTGCTGATTTACAAGGCCGAGAGCCTCAACTTGAAAAGCATGGACATTCACTCTTAGATGCAGAAGGAAACAAAATATTTGTTGTTGCACAAGCACCCACTGTCCGGAATACACATTATCCTTGCATTGGTGAAATTCCACCTGGACATGTGAACAAGCAAGGGAGACAATTTCAGCTTCATCAAACCATTGCTTATTTTGATGCACCCAATCAATACTTCTATGATCGGGAAGCTATATGTCCTCTACTTTCCCAAAGGAATGACTATGAAATCAAGCCTCAAGTCATCACATTGGTCAAGCAAAATCAGTTCCATGGGTTACTAACCGAACACCCTATATACCACATCGAAATCTTTGAGGAAATATGCACTAAAACAAGGCAAAATGGAGTCCCCTCGGATTACCTAAAGTGTAAGCTCTTTCCATTTTCTCTTTCTGACAAAGCTCATCGATGGCTTAAGTCAATACAACATGGTTCAATAACTACTTGGGAAGGTTGTAAGTCCATTTTTCTCAATCATTTTTACACAAATCTCGTTATAATCTTTTGAGGAATAAGATACAAGGATTTCAACAAGGACCTCTTGAGAGATTTTATGATGTTTGAGAACGTTTTAAAGAGTACCTAAGAGATTGTCTCCATCATGGTTTTACACAAGCTAACATTTTGAGTACATTTTACAGGAGAATTGACCAGAAGTATCAGTTTTCGCTCGATACAACTAGTAATTGAGATTTCACTACTAAAAGTATATAAGAAGGTGAAGCTCTGATTGACAATCTTGTTGCTAGTAATAGTAAAACTCTACTGATTTTGACATGACAACACGTGTCCAAGAAGGAGAGTCAAGGCGAATTGCTGAGCTAAAGATCATGATTAACCAACTCCTGAAAAATCAGCAACGTTCCATCAACTCCTGTGAAACTCTCAATGACATAGAACCTATAAATTAACAAGGGTTCATCAATGATGAGTCTAATAGTCAAGAGGAAGAAGTAAATTACATTGGAGCTCAAGGTTTCTTTCAAAACCGAAACTTCAATAATTTTAAGAATAACTCTTAGTTATCTTACAGGAACCCTAATGGAGAAAATCCACAATATCAATTCTACCCACCACAAGATAAAATCCACCAACAAGAAGGCTCTTATGAGTGTGGGGCAGGTATTAGTAGAAATATTTTCCAGCAACCATCTTTTGGTCGAGGTACTAACTTTGGCGGAAATAACTTCTAGCAAAAACCGTCTTTTAACAATTTTCAAGCACTACCAAAAGCACCTGAAATTTTGACCAACCCTTCTCAAGACAACAAGATCGAAGCAATGCTGCTTCAAATCATTGCAAATTAAAATCAATCAAAAAAATATTTCAATGCTAGAGTTGAAGGCATCTACACCGAACTAAATGGGAAATTCGAGGCATTTTCTCTACATGTCAAGAAAATAGATGTCCAAGTTTCTCAAACTGCAGATGCTGTCAAATGCCAAAATGAAGTTCTTCCAGGAAAGGTGTAGGAAATCCAAAGGGGTACTGCAATGCCATCTCCGAATTCGCAAAAAAAAGAATATTTCATGCCTCACCCAAGCTTGATTCTTGACGATGAATCACTCTCATCAAATTCTGAGGGAGGCATTCAAATCAACAACTTGGGACTTGGAGAAAACAAGCTAAAACCTCTAATGATGATGCTTCTCAAAGAAAGAGACCTAGTACAATTCATCTTTCCATACAAAATAGCAGGCAACTATTTTTCTAATTTTCTTTGTGATTCTGGTTCTAACGTGAATGTTATATTTACAATAACTGCATAGAAGTTAGGACTACATAAGCTTGTGCGATTCAACACAATCCTAGTGTTTGGAGACACCTCCACGAAGTCTCCAAAGGGAGTGATTCGAGACTTGAAACTCCAAATTTGAAGAGGAGTGGTACCTACAAATTTCCACATTTTGGAAATGGATGAAGATAGACCTTTGATACTTGGAAGAGTCCTCTTAGCCAATGTGGGGGCTGTCACTAACTTTCTAAACCATAGGATCTCATTTGGTAAGATTGATAAGAACACTTTTTACCCTACAACTTCTTTGAATGGTTTTCATACAAGAACAACTAGTATTGGAAAAAAGATAGCTTTAGATCCTGGAGAAAAGATGAACAAACCTAAAGCTGCTAAAGAAGAGGACAAGGTAATCAAAGACATTGAAAACATCACGAAAATGATCTTCTCTGATTTGAAAATTGTGATACCTCCTGATATAAAAGGAGTGAGTGTAGAGAAAATTCAGCAAATGATGGATGATGTTAAACGCTGCAAATCAACCAATATGCGATGGATGTATAGAAAGATAGTCTCACTTGTTATTGACATTTAAGATGATGAACATTAAAACTGATCATAACTGATTTGAGATTTACATGAATTCATAGGCATAACTATTCAAAAAGTACTAGCCAAATGGTTTAAAATAGATTTTTTTTTTCAAAATTAAGGAAAATTACTATTTTTTATATTTAGAATTTAGTTTATATGGTTTATAATTTAATTTTTGGAGTTAGTGTTTATGATTTAGTTTTAAGATTTAGCGTTCATTTATATAGCTAGGGTTTTGAATTTAAGAGATTAAATTAGCAAATTAAATTAAAGTATTTTGCTAATTTTTAAATAAATAGATAACACAGAATATAATGTTTTTTGTTTTATAGAATGTAAAAATATTTGCTATGAATTTGCTACGGTTATTTGCGACGGCGACGCCATAAATTGGTGACGTCAATGTGACCAAAACAAAATTTTTATGTCTTTTGCAAATTTACCGGTACAATATATCTAAAGTAAACGTGATTTATCTAAATTTAAAATCGACATAAATTTATGACAATTCTTTTCGTCACTATGTGTCACAAATCTATGATGTACTTGTGACAGTTTTAACATATGCCGCAAAAACGCAGAAGATCCGTCACATAAGTGCGACACATTTGCAGCGATAAGATTTATCGTAAATTCGGACGCAAATTTGCTACGATTTTCCTTAAAGTTTTTTTCATAGTAAATGATGTGCTTTTTATAGTGCAAAGTAAAAACCACCCCAATGTTTTCTATATAAATATTAATTTATTATTGGTTATAATATCTGTAAGACTCATTTCAAATATATAAAAATTAATATTTTTTAAAGATTACGTTTAAGTATTAAATTATTTTATTGAATTTATATTTTTGTATTATAGAACAATATTTTAAACGAATTTTATGGTTAGTAACATAACATAACATAACAATAAAGTCTGATTTTATGTGATATTTGTTTTTTAAATATATAATTTTGTACTCTTTTAAAACTATTCCCATATGATCGAAACAAATAAATGGTATTTTTTTTTTAATAACCAACTGGTCATATTATACACGATAGGTATATTTCAAGAATAAATGTGTTAAAAGCTTGTAGCAATGAGCTAATGAATGAGAACATAATACTCAATTATCCACTAGGATAACTGTAAAAATGGTCTTTTAGTTTTTTAATTGGTTAAAATATCACTTCATGATTTTCTCATTAAAGAAAGAATAATAGTTCAAATTACTATCAAACAAAACTTTATTTCCTAAAAATATCCCAATTTGTTTCAAAAATATTTCCAAAATTTTTAGGATGACTACCTACAACTAATTTTGGGTTTATAAAAGTTTCATAAATATTGTTGTCCGTAAAGATCAATAATACGATTTTGATAGGCAACCGATTTGCCTATTACGATTCACTATCGCTCACAGATTACCCTCCCTCCCTCCTTCGATCAATTTAGCAATCCACTATCACCCTCCCTCTCTCTTTCCCTCTCTCTTTCGATCAATCTAGCAATCCACTATCACGAAGAACAAACTCTCTAAAATCCAGAGAAGCTGGAGGAAGAAAAAGACTAACTGTTTGTCATTATGCCTCTAACAAACTCAGTTTCTTCACCTTTTTATAGAACATAAGAGGATCATATAACCAGAGTAAATCGAGAGAATTATAACCAACCAATTACCTTAACTAGCTAATTGATTTAAACCTAAAACACTCCGATACAAGGAGAATCTCTCTATTGTTGATCTCTATTGTTGACTTTTTCACTTGCAGAGTTGACTTCAGCTAAAACACTCTTAACAATCTCCGCCTTGTTTTACCTCCACCTTCTTCACTTCTTCCTTAACACATCTTCATGATCTCCTGTGTAATCCTCTGTGATCTAAACCTTTAGCAATCAGAGCCTTAAGCTCCTTCAAGCTCATTGAGCTTTGGGTAAATTCAATGCAGCATTAAACTTACTCACCGACACAACCTTAGTCAAAATATCAGCAGGGTTGTGACTTGTATGAATCTTTGTCACTTCAATCTCTCATGACACTATCCAGTCTCGGACGAAGTTCATCTTTACTGTCATGTGTTTAGTGCGTTCGTGATACATACTATTATTAGACAATCATATTATATTGCACTTTGTGAATCACACCAAACATTCACTAATTTCTGCTTGAATCCAAAATCTTTAAACAATCATCTGAGCCAAATTACTTCTTTCACAGCCTTTGTGTGAGCCATGTATTCGGCTTCTGTTGTTGACAAAGCCACCATAGATTGTAATCCAGATTTCCAACTGATCACATTTCCTCCAACTGTGAAGACATATCTTGATATTGTTCTTCTTTTATCCAGTCTGATGCATAATCAATACCACTATATCCATGTATCTTCATCTCCTTTTCTTTAGTGTATACCAACTTAAGATCCAAAGATCCTTTGATATATCTCAGAAGCCACTTGACATATTCCCAATGAATTTGGTCTACTTTACTCATAAACTGACTCACCAAACCAATCCCATATGCTAAGTCATGTCTTGTTCCAACCATAGCATACATGATACTTCCAACTGTAGATAAATATGGAGTTATTTCTGTGTTAACTTCTTCTCCTTCATCTCTCACATCAGCCAATTTGAAATGAGCACCTATTGGTGTGTTTGACAGCTTTGTATCCTCCATTCTTAAAGTTGTTATCACTTTCTTGAGATATTCAGACTGAGATAACTTCAAAATACCCTGAGTCCTATCTCTTTCAATGTCCATCCCTAGAATTCTCATTACAACTCCTAAATTCTTCATTTCAAATTATGAACTTAACTGATCCTTAAGAAATTTTAACTCTGACATTTCTCTTGCAGCTATCAACATATCATCCACGTATAATAGGAAGTACACATAATCAGCCACTAAAACTTGCCTTGTGTAGATACATGGGTCATGTTCACTTCTATTGAAGTGAAGAACTGTCATGAATTAATTAAACATTTTGTTCCACTGCCTTGGACTTCGCTTCAAGCCGTATAAATACTTCTATAGTAGACATACATTCTCTTTAGAATTACTAATTTCAAAACCTTTAGGTTGTGACATGCTTCCAAGTTCCCATGTAAGAAGGGCATTTTTACATCCATTTGTTCCAGTTTCAGATTCAAGTTTACCACCACTGATAAAAGCATCATAATTGAGACATGTTTCACTACTGGAGCAAAGACCTCTTGGTAGTCTATTCAGTCTCTCTGAGTGTATCCTGTAAGATTATGAATCTTCGTGGAGAGTTATGTTATTAACACAAGCTTTATATAGGCATTAGAGGACTACTCTACAAATAATCTCTTTACATATTTGTCATTATCAACAATAAGGAAATATTCTATATTCCTATATTCTAACACCTCCCCGCAGTCGCAGCTGGAGGTTTTCCGGATGCTCAGGCTGGAACGAAAATCCTCAAACAGAGTGACCGGTATTCCTCTGATACCATGTTAGATTATGAATCTCCGTGGAGAGTTATGTTATTAACACAAGCCTTATATCGGCATTAAAGGAGTGCTCTACAAGTAATCTCTTTACATATTTGTCATTATCAACAATAAGGAAATATTCTATATTCCTATATTCTAACATATCCCTTTGCTACTAGTCGAGCCTTAAACCTTGGATCCTCAAAATCAGATATGCAGGGTTTAAGCTTGGAGATCCATCTGCTATCAATAACCTTGCAGTTTGCAGGGCTATCCACTATATTCCATGTTTGATTCTTTTCCAAATAAACCATTTCCTCATCTATAACCCCATTCCATTATTCAATGCCAGTTATGAATTCTGATGCAGCCAATGCAAAAGTTAAGGCGCTCTCTTCAGTGTATCTAGGTTAGAGGTTGGACATTCTGTCTCTTGTCACGATCTCTAGCCAATTGAAATTTCTTAAGCTAGCAACATTAGACACATTATGTTCAATTTTTTCCTCATCTCCAATCTCACTATCTTCATTAGATTCAGTAACAACTCCACATGGTTCTGAATTTCTAGAAGATGTTCCAACTTGATCCGAGATCTCAGAGATAACTCAACATTAATTTGTGACTCTTGGACCTTTTGTTGATCCACCTGTAGATATATCAGTGACAGCCTTTTTAGGGCCTTTAACCTTCACACCTCCTTCTTCAGATACATATGAGATTTCCTTCTTTAATTCTTTATAGATCTTCACAAAACTTTACATTTCTGCTTACCACAATTTTTTCCTCTTTCATCAACCAGACTTTGTACCCTTTTGTGCCTTGAGGATAACCTATGAACACACCTTTGAGAGCCCTTGGTTTCAATTTACCCTGATCAGTGTGAACATAAGCTATTGAGCCAAAATTCTTTAGGTGTTTGTAAGCATGTTCTTTGTTCAACCAAACTTCTTCAATGATTTTGTAACCAACAAACTGATGAAGGAGTCCTATTAATGAGATACACTAAGACATCATCAGCCTTAGCCCAATAATGTTCTTCTAAACCATACTCACTGATACACAGAGTTTTAACCCTATATAAACTACTGCAAGTGCACAGCAAGTTGTAGTAATGTAGGGATCGAATCCACAAGGACCAAATGTCACACTACGACTCTTAAAGAGTGAAACTAAGCTAAGACAAAGTATGAGTTTGTTTAGTGCAAGAAAAGTTATAAGAAGATTGATGTAAGCTTATGAATTAAAAGCATTTGGCATTAGGGAATTCACAGGGATTCAGGCATGCATAATTAGATAAATCATCAATGAAATCATTAATAATTGTTCTAGAACTCAAATCACGAAATCAAATTGAGATATTGTCGTAGTTGTTGGGGTCGGTTTTCACCCCACTGAGATCAACATAAATTTAACTAAGTACAGAAAATGGACGACCATGAAAAGCTCAACTTATCACGAACCGAGCCCAAGAAGCCTTGATGGACCAAATCCATAAAGAATTTGGAAAACCGAGCCGTTGAACTAAAGAGCTCGGTCCAGTTCGGCAACATACTAAAGAGATCGGTTTGGTGATGAAAAACAAGATCTTTGAGCCAGATTTCCAATGGAGTTGGAATCATATCATTTGGAGCTGAGGTTAGCAAGATACACCCGATTTACTGAAGACATATCAATATGTGCTTGTCGTACCCGAGCCGTAGAAGAAGGGGCTCAGTGTCACCAGATAAGAAGGTAAACCGAGCTGAAATTTGGTCAGAAGATAGATTATTGAGTTAGCTTTCATCCAAAAGAAGTTTGAAGTCATTTGGATCAACGATCAGAAAGTTACACCAATTATCGTGGAGATGTATCAATTTTAGCCCGCCCCGATCCAAAAGGGCTCGTTGTCACCTGAGAAGAAGGAAACCCAAAACGAAATTTGGTCAGAAGATAGATGATTGAGTTAGATTTCATCCAGAAGAAGTTTGAAGTCATTTGGATCAACGCTCATAAAGTTACACTAATTATCATGGAGATATATCAATTTTGGCTTGTGCGTCCCGATCCAAAAGGGATCAGTTTTACCAGAGAAGAAGGCAACCCGAGCCGACATTTGGTCAGAAGATAGATGATTGAGTTAGCTTTCATACAAAAGAAGTTTGAAGTTATTTGGATCAACGATCAGAAAGTTACACCAATTATCGTGGAGATATATCAATTTTGGCCTGCGCGTCCCCAATCCAAAAGGGATCGGTGTCACCATAGAAGAAGGCAACCCGAGCCGAAATTTGGTCAGAAGATAGATGATTGAGTTAGCTTTCATCCAAAAGAAGTTTGAAGTCATTTGGATCAACGATCAGAAAGTTACACCAATGTTGGGGTCAGTTTCCACCTCTTGAGAATCAACGATTGAAAAATGGCTAAGTATGAAAGAACATTAGCAACTGGATCCCTAGCCGTGAAAGAGTTGGATAGGGATCCCTAACCGTGAAGGAGTTGGATCGGGATCCCTAACCGTGAAGGAGTTGGATCGGGATCCCTAACCGTGAAGGAGTTGGATCGGGATCCCTAACAGTGAAGGAAGAGTTGGATCGCAATCCCTAACCGTGAAGAAGTTGGATCGGGATCCCTAACCATGAAGGAAGAGTTGGATCGAGATCCCTAACTGTGAAGGAAGAGTTGGATCGGGATCCCTAACCTTGAAGGAAGAGTTGGATCGGGATCCCTAACCATGAAGGAAGAGTTGGATCGAGATCCCTAACTGTGAAGGAAGGGTTAGATCGGGATCCCTAACCGTAAATGAAGGAGTTGGATCGGGATCTCTAACCGTGACAAGGAAGAGTTGGATCGAGATCCCTAACCATGAAGGAAGAGTTGGATCAAGATCCTTAACCATAAAGGAAAAGTTGGATCGGGGTCAAGCCAAACGGATCAAGGTCAAGGCAAGGAGATCGAACTTGTCGCCACCTGAACCATGACACGAAGCAACCCCGAGCCGTGAACCATGGTGTCACCCGAACCGTGAACCATGGTGTCCCCCGAGCGGTGAACCATGGTGTCACCTGAGCCGTGAACCATGGTGTCACCTGAGCCGTGAACCATGGTGTCACCCGAGCTGTGAACCATGGTGTCATCCGAACTGTGAACCATGGTGTCACCCGAGCCGTGAACCATGGTGTCACCCGAGCCGTGAACCATGGTGTCACCCGAGCCGTGAACCATGGTGTCACCCGAGCCGTGAACCATGGTGTAACCGGAGCCGTGAACCATGGTGTCACCCGAGCCGTGAACCATGGTGTCACCCGAGCCGTGAACCATGGTGTCACCCGAGCCGTGAACCATGGTGTCACCCGAGCCGTGAACCATGGTGTCACCCGAGCCGTGAACCATGGTGTCACCCGAGCCGTGAACCATGGTGTCACCCGAGCCGTGAACCATGGTGTCACCTGAGCCATGAACCATGGTGTCACCCGAGCCGTGAACCATGGTGCCACTCGAGCCGTGAACCATGGTGTCACAGAGCCGTGAACCATGGTGTCACCCGAGCCGTGAACCATGCTGTCACCCGATCTGTAAACCATGGAGTCACCCGAGCCGTGAACCATGGTGTCACCTGAGCCGTGAACCATGGTGTCACCCGAGCCGTGAACCATGCTGTCATCCGATCCGTGAACCATGGTGTCACCCGAGCCAAAGGAAATGGTTTCAACGAAACCAAGCCTGGCCCAAGACAACAAAGAATTCACAACATGGAGGATCAGACGAACCAATTCAAAGATGCTATGGAGACTTCGACAACACTCACGGAGATGAAAGCCATGCTGGAGACACTGCTCAAAAAGGCGGAGGAGCAAGACAAGCTGAACAGCATGATGATGGGTGAGCTGAAGGCCCTGGCAACGGCGAGTCGAACCCGAGGCGTGGGATCAGGTCTGGATCCAGCAAGATGAACCGGAAGGCGCCTCAATCCAACAGCCCTGGATTTCTCAACCCCGCTCA
Source organism: Pseudoturritis turrita (assembly GCA_900406555.1). Lineage (NCBI taxonomy): Eukaryota > Viridiplantae > Streptophyta > Magnoliopsida > Brassicales > Brassicaceae > Pseudoturritis > Pseudoturritis turrita. The sequence continues at coordinate 194,632 of OVBL01000038.1, forward strand.
ACCCGCCAAGAACCCGTGGAAGATTGCCGCCACTCCATCAAAGCTCAACAAACCTAGCCTCCGGAATGCAAGGAGCAAACGACACACCGATGGAAGAGGAGCCCGCCCCAATCATCAATCTGGAGGAGGAGAATCGAATGGAGCAAAACGCGGAGAGCCGTGATAACCCCGAACCCTTAGCAGCTGGTCAGACCCGAACTGAAAGATGCGAGGCCATCTTGGAAGGAGATCAAGAGCTAACCGAGGTGGAGGAGAACATAATCTGGGCCGAGCAAGCACGGGTCAATGAAGAGCGCAGAGCAGGAGTCCGAGCCCAGAAAGAAGAGATGGCCATGATGCGGGCAGATATGGACCGAGCAGCTGCCAACATAAAAGCTGTCCGATCCATGATGCACAAAGCAACTAGCAAGGTGCCGGAGATAGATCGTGTATTGGAGAAAGCGCAGAACACCCCGTTCACAGCACGGATGACTAGCACAAGAATCCCAGACCCTGGAAAGATGAAAGTCCCGATCTACGAAGGAAAGACCGATCCAAAAGAGCATCTAACGGCTTTCGCTATAGCCATGGGATGCTCTAACTTCAAAGAAAATGAAAGAGACGCCGGGCAGTGCCTTTTATTCGTGGAGCATCTCAAAGGACCAGCGCTCCAGTGGTTTTCCAGGCTCGAGCGGAACTCCATCAACAACTACAACCAACTGTCTGCGGCATTCTTGAAGCATTACTCCATATTCATAGATCCAGAACGTCTGACGCCGACCTGTGGACCCTAGCTCAAGGGCAGAATGAAACACTCCGGAGTTTCATCGGAAGATTCAAAGCCGTCATGTACAAAGTGGAAGGCTTGAGCAATAAAGCAGCCCTACTCTCCCTGAAGTGAGCACTCTGGTTCAACTCCGATTTTCGTAAAGAAATCGCGCTGAACGCCCCCACGACGATACAGGATGCGATGCATCGAGCTGCAGATTTCATCACCGAAGAAGAAGAAATGAAGATCCTAACCGAGAATTATGGGAAAACAAAGACAACAAACCACTCTCCCCAAGTTTCAACCCCCTCTAACGCTAAGAGGAATAACCAAAGTTCCGGCTATGTGCAACACGAGGGAGGTTTTCAAGGAGTTCATATCTATCAAATCGATGTCCCTGGGTTCGGTCGAGGAAGAGGCCGAGGCCGCGGAAGAAGTTCACAGAGCACGTGGACCAAAAGCGACAGTTCTTATGACGAAATGGCCTACTGCAAATACCATCATTACAACGGACACTCAACGGGAAATTGTCAGAGTCTTGGCGAAAAACTCACGGCGAAACTAATGGTGGGAGAACTCGGTGACACTATCACCCTCAAAGATCTCGAACAAGAAGACGAAGAAGACCAGCCTGATCAGGCTGTCCAAACTAGAGATGCGATTAAGAGAGGGAGGCAAACCGACGAGGCAACACAACATGTTTCCCGTAGAAAAATTAACATGATAATGGGAGGATCCCAGTACTGCATAGAGACGGTGTCCGCAATCAAGGCTTTCCAACGCAAGGCAGATGTTAGCACCAACTGGTCGGCCCCCGCCAATTTCCCAAATAACGTGATTTCGTTCGAACAAAGTGAAGTAGTCAGCATTGACCAGCCTTATATCAATCCTCTCGTTATCGAGCTGATCATAAGAGACCATGACATTGCTAAAGTGCTGATTGATATGGGAAGTTCTGTCGATGTTATTTTTCGAGAAACATTAAGGCATATGGAGATCAACATATCCGAAGTTACAGAAACACCGGAGCCACTAACCGGATTTTCAGGAGAAACAATGATGACACTTGGAACGGTCAGGCTACCCGTTCGAGCCGAAGGAGTAACAAAGATCGTAGAATTTTCGATGGTAGATCATCCCGCGATATACAACGTAATCATGGGAACCCCTTGGATAAATTCTATGAGAGCTGTCCCATCAACATACCACATGTGCATTAAGTTCCCGACGCCAAACAGAATCAAAACCATTCGTGGAAATCAGGAGTCCCAAAGCTTTGTTATGGCCGAGTATAAGCTCAGGAATCCCATTGCAGAACTTAACAGGAAGACAAAACAGAAGAAAGCCAAGCCGAACCGACAACCTAAGAACGAGCTATCTAACTTCAATTCGAACGGGAGTGTACGAGCTAACTAACATTACTGACATTTCAGTACCAGGATCTCAGAATACAATGCATCTCAAGAAACACCAAGGTATTTTACATGAACTACGAGGCGGCTTGATCCCTGTAAAAGGGTACGTAGGCAGCTCGTCTTTGGATGAGTTCCGCTGTCCCCTTCCTTAAAAAAAAAGGCGGGGGGGGGGGAGAGTGGGTACGTATACTCGTATACTCCCATCTTTATAATAGACTCTATGTCTAATTAAAGCAAACTTTTCGAAGCTAAGATCTTCAAATCACATCCTTTACGGATTACTACAGCCTTAACAAAAGAGGCATCCCACTCACATCCTCTACGGATTACCAGTCTCAACTAAACAGACATTTCATATCACCTCATTGCTGTTGGCCACAGCAACGGGACATTACATCCTTCTCAGGATTAAAAGCGCGCTATACAAATATTTGTTCATTGTCGGAGCGGATATGTTTACGGTAACGTATCTGTAAACCAAAATGTTCATCCTATACTATACAAGCATATGTCCATTGTCGGAGCGGATATATTTATGGTAACATATCCGTAAACCGAAATGTTCAAAATAAACTATGCAAACATATGTTCATTATCGGAGCAGATATGTTTATGGTAACGTATCTGTAAGCCGAAATGTTCATCTAAAACCCAGCAACTGATCGCTGGTCGCAACATCTTAGAAACTTAACACTAAATGTATATGACTAGCGTGAGATACATAAACATGTTTCGTCTAAACCAAAATATCACACGCTAGTCTTTAACATCTCAAAAACATAGTACTAAATGTATGTCGTTTAGTATGAGATACTTAAGCATGTTTTATGGAAACGGCCATGTAAGTCGAAGGTACATCGTAGACCCTAAAACCGGAGGCAATAACAAAAACCCAGCAATCACTCGCTCCTTAGCACGCTGGTCTTTCACTTCTTAAAACCCAGTAGACATCGCATTCTCATGATAATCTTGGCACATCACGTTTTCCTTGGCACAACGCCACGTCCTTTTTACCTGGGCAAAACGGCTCGTCATGTTTTCCCCGGCCTAAATGCCTCGTCAAGTACTCTTACGAGAAAACAACTCCGCAATTTGATCGAAGACACAGCTCGACGATTTGATCGAAGATACAACTCAGCAAAGTGATCAAAGAAATGGTTTGGCACGTCATAAGCGACAATTTCAGCTCGGCATGTTGATCTCAGTAACGACTACTTTCACCTTGGCATCACCATTACTGATACTGCTGAGCTGGGGGCTAACTGTTGGGGTCGGTTTTCACCCCACTGAGATCAACATCAATTTAAATAAGTACAGAAAATGGACGACCATGAAAAGCTCAACTTATCACAAACCGAGCCCAAGAAGCCTTGATGGACCAAATCCACAAAGAATTTGGAAAACCGAGCCGTTGAACTAAAGAGCTCGGATCAGTTCGGCAACATACTAAAGAGATCAGTTTGGCGATGAAAAACAAGATCTTTGAGCCAGATTTCCAATGGAATTGGAATCATATCATTTGGAGGTGAGGTTGGCAAGATACACCCGATTTACTGAAGACATATCAATATGTGCTTGTCGTACCCGAGCCGTAGAAGAAGGGACTCAGTGTCACCAGAGCAAAAGGCAACCCGAGCTAAAATTTGGTCAGAAAATAGATTATTGAGTTAGCTTTCATCCAAAAGAAGTTTGAAGTCATTTGGATCAACGATCAGAGAGTTACACCAATTATCGTGGAGATGTATCCATTTCGGCCCGTGTCCCCGATCCAAAAAGGGCTCGGTGTCACCCGAGTACAAGGTAACCCGAGCCGAAATTTGGACACAACATAGATAATTTAGTTATCTTTCATACAAAAGAAGTTTGAAGTCATTTGGATCAGCGATCAGAAAGTTACACCAATTATCGTGAAGATATATCAATTTCGGCCAGCGCGTCCCGATCCAAAAAGGGCTCGTTGTCACCTGAGCAGAAGGAAATCCAAACCGAAATTTAGTCAGAAGATAGATGATTGAATTAGATTTCATCCAGAAGAAGTTTGAAGTCATTTGGATCAACGATCAGAAAGTTACACCAATTATCGTGGAGATATATCAATTTTGGCTTGCGCGTCCCCGATCCAAAAGGGATCGGTGTTACCAGAGAAGAAGGCAACCCGAGCCAAAATATGGTCAGAAGATAGGTGATTGAGTTAGCTTTCATCCAAAAGAAGTTTGAAATCATTTGGATCAACGATCAGAAAGTTACACGAATTATCGTGGAGATATATCAATTTTGGCCTGCGCGTCCCCGATCCAAAAGGGATCGGTGTCACCAGAGAAGAAGGCAAACTGAGCCGAAATTTGGTCAGAAGATAGATGATTGAGTTAGCTTTCATCCAAAAGAAGTTTAAAGTCATTTGGATCAACTATCAGAAAGTTACACCAATTATCGTGGAGATATATCAATTTCGGCCTACGCGTCCCTGATCCAAAAGGGATCGGTTTCACCAGAGAAGAAGGCAACCCGAGCCGAAATTTGGTCAGAAAATAGATGATTGAGTTAGATTTCTTCCAAAAGAAGTTTGAAGTCATTTGGATCAACGATCAGAAAGTTTCACTAATGTTGGGATCAGATTCCACCTCTTGAGAATCAACGATTGAAAAATGCTAAGTAAGAAAGAACATTAGCAACTGGATCCCTAACCGTGAAAGAGTTGGATGGGGTCCCTAACCGTGAAAGAGTTGGATCGGGATCCCTAACCGTGAAGGAGTTGGAACGGGATCCCTAACCATGAAGGAGTTGGATCGGGATCCCTAACCGTGAAGGAGTTGGATCGGGATCCCTAACCGTGAAGGAAGAGTTGGATCGCGATCCTTAACCGTGAAGGAGTTGGATCGGGATCCCTAACCGTGAAGGAGTTGGATCGGGATCCCTAACTGTGAAGGAGTTGGATGGGATCCCTAACCATGAAGGAAGAGTTGGATCGAGATCCCTTACCGGAAAGGAATAGTTGGATCGGGATCCCTAACCGTGAAGGAAGAGTTGGATCGGGATCCCTAACCACGAAGGAAGAGTTGGATCGAGATCCCTAACTGTGAAGGAAGGGTTGGATCGGGATCCCTAACCGTGAATAAAGGAGTTGGATCGGGATCCCTAACCGTGACAAGGAAGAGTTGGATCGAGATCCCTAACCATGAAGGAAGAGTTGGATCAAGATCTCTAACCATGAAGGAAAAGTTGGATCGGGGTCAAGCCAAATGGATCAAGGTCAAGGCAAGGAGATCGAAGTTGTCGCCACCCGAACCATGACACGAAGCAACCTCGAGCCGTGAACCATGGTGTCACCCGAACCGTGAACCATGGTGTCCCCTGAACCGTGAACCATGGTGTCACCCGAGCCGTGAACCATGGTGTCACCCGAGCCGTGAACCATGGTGTCACCCGAGCTGTAAACCATGGTGTCACCCGAGCCGTGAACCATGGTGTCACCCGAGCCGTGAACCATGGTGTCACCCGAGCCGTGAACCATGGTGTCACCCGAGCCGTGAACCATGGTGTCACCCGAGCCGTGAACCATGGTGTCACCCGAGCCGTGAACCATGGTGTCACCCGAGCCGTGAACCATGGTGTCACCCAAACTGTGAACCATGGTGTCACCCGAGCCGTGAACCATGGTGTCACCCGAGCCGTGAACCATGGTGTCACCCGAGGCATGAACCATGGTGTCACCCGAGCCGTGAACCATGGTGTCACCCGAGGCGTTAACCATGGTGTCACCCGAGCCGTGAACCATGGTGTCACCCGAGCCGTGAACCATGATGTCACCCAGCCGTGAACCATGGTGTCACCCGAGCTGTGAACCTTGCTGTCACCCGATCCGTGAACCATGGTGTCACCCGAGCCGTGAACCATGGTGTCACCCGAGGCGTTAACCATGGTGTCACCCGAGCCGTGAACCATGGTGTCACCAAGCCGTGAACCATGGTGTCACCCGAGCCGTGATCCATGCTGTCACCCGATCCGTGAACCATGGAGTCACCCGAGCCGTGAACCATGGTGTCACCCGAGCCGTGAACCATGGTGTCACCCGAGCCGTGAACCATGGTGTCACCCGAGCTGTGAACCATGCTGTCACCCGATCCGTGAACCATGGTGTCACCCGAGCCAAAGGAAATGGTTTCAACGAAACCAAGCCTGGCCCAAGACAACAAATAATTCACAACAAGTCCACAAACGGGAGTGGGCCGAACCTGGACAAGAACCCCAGCAGGCCGAGCCGACTTAAGAAAGGAAAACACCCGAAGAAACATGAAATCTTCCTTATCTCTTAGGAATAGGTTTGGCTGACTCTGGCTTGTATATATACTCTTGTACACTCTCAGAAAAGAGGATCCGCAATTTACCTAGCAAAACACTGTACTTTTGCTCTCATACACCCGAGCCGTGAACCATGGTGTCACCCGAACTGTGAACCATGGTGTCACCCGAGCCGTGAGCTATGGTGTCATTCGAGCCATGAACCAAGGTGTCACCCGAGCCGTGAACCATGGTGTCACCCGAGCCGTGAAGCATGGTGTCACCCGAGCCGTGAACCATGGTGTCACCCGAGCCGTGAACCATGGTGTCACCCGAGCCGTGAACCATGGTGTCACCCGAGCCGTGAACCATGGTGTCACCCGAGCCGTGAACCATGGTGTCACCCGAGCCGTGAACCATGGTGTCACCCGAACTGTGAACCATGGTGTCACCCAAGCCGTGAACCATGGTGTCACCCAAGCCGTGAACCATGGTGTCACCCGAGGCGTGAACCATGGTGTCACCCGAGCCGTGAACCATGGTGTCACCCGAGGTGTTAACCATGGTGTCACCCGAGCCGTGAACCATGGTGTCACCAAGCCGTGAACCATGGTGTCACCCGAGCCGTGAACCATGCTGTCATCCGATCCGTGAACCATGGAGTCACCCGAGCCGTGAACCATGGTGTCACCTGAGCCGTGAACCATGCTGTCACCTGATCCGTGAACCATGGTGTCACCCGAGCCAAAGGAAATGGTTTCAACGAAACCAAGCCTTGCCCAAGACAACAAAGAATTCACGACAAGTCCACAAACGGGAGTGGGCCGAACCTGGACAAGAAGCCCAGCAGGCCGAGCCGACTTAAGAAAGGAAAACACTCAAAGAAACATTAAATCTTCCTTATCTCTTAGGAATAGGTTTGGCCGACTCTGGCTTGTATATATACTCTTGTACACTCTCAGAAAAGAGGATCCGTAATTTACCTAGCAAAACCCTGTACTTTTGCTCTCATACAAAAAAACTTTCTAAGCAGCTTCATAAAGTACCATCTTTGGATCTCTGTTCGTGTTTTTTGGCTGGTTTTTATTCAGAAGTTTCAGATCTCTCTAAAAGACTCGACGAATTCAATTGCGTGGATTTATACTCCCACAGTAGTATCGATTACTATGTCTAACAATCTAAGATCCTAAACTGTCATTTGAATTTAAGAGGTTAAACATGCATTAAACTTAAGTTTGATATGTTCACAAAACACCCTAACATAAGCTTTCGTTGGCTAGAGATGCTTTGCTCATATAGGTTCTTCCAGGCTTTTAAACAACACTTTTGGTGTGCTAAACAACCTAAGATCAGAAACTAGGTAGCTAATCAAGTTTCAGCAATAAGAACAACCTAGATGAAAAAACCAAGTTATCAATCACTAAATCAACATCTTAATTCATCAAACCCTGAAATCCCTTTGAAAACCCTGGAATCCAATTGGAAAACTACTCAGACATGGTAAAATCAAAGCAGAAGATGAAATAATGAAAGACATGATGGAAATCAATAAAATAAATAAGAGGGTTTAGAAATCTTCTCCAAATTGTCAATAGGGTTCAGAGATCTTCTCCCAAACCTTAGAAAGAGAACAAACTAAAAGTCTTAATGCAAAATAAATTGTAGCCTCCACAATGGCTAAAAATCTCCTATTAATAGGTCTAAAATCGTATCTAATCAAAACAGGAAAAAGCCAGGGCGCAAAAGGAAATCTGTCAAAATCTGGCAAATCTGCGCAGTTACTCGGGTGCAGAAACGAAGTCCTAGACCGGTACATGTGACCGAGTATACTCATGCGGATGTTCAAGCGGGTGCAGGATACTTGTCCTGGACTGGTACTCGTGACCGAGTGTACTCATGCAGATGTTCAAACGGGTGCAGGAAACTTGTCCTGCACTGGTACGCTTGACCAAGTGAACTAGTTATTGACTCTGAAAATTTTTTCTTCAACCGTTTTTGCTCCAAATTCCATCATTTTCACTTGTTTTACCTAAAAGACTTTATAAACACCAAAAAGACTCGAAAACAAAGTAAAAGACTCAAAATGGGATTTAAAACAATGGTTAAAACCCCATAAAAACACCATACATCAACTCCCCCGGACTTAGACCTTTGCTTGCCCTCAAGCAAAAGAAAATCCAAATACAAAAAGAGGTTTGAAAATCACGAGAACTCACATATCTTGGAAATCATGTTCTAAACAAGAATCTGCAGACCACATCAAACAAAGCCAATTCGAACCATTCGCACTATAATCCCTCCATGAGTTTCATAGCCTGGTCCATACTCATAATCCCAATCCTGCAAAAACCTCGAATTCACATCAGTTGACTCTTGACATTCATTTAAAGTTGGCATGTGCTTTCTCATCAAAGGGAATCCATCAGGGTAGACGGTTTAGGTGAAGGAATGGCTAATTTGTGGTGAGGCTAATGTGTTTGTGGTTTCCAGACACTCCGGAGGATGCAAGACATTATGCAAAATCGTAAGAGAGAATGTATCTATTGATGTCCACAATTTCCAACCACTTCTTCCTCAGCCAAACTTCTCTGCAAACTCACCGCAAATCACTTCAAATCAACCATATACGTTTTCCTTAGGCTTTATTTTGACCTTGAGACTTTCGAATGCCATTTGGATCCTCTTTCTCTCTGATTCACGTTTTTTTTAAATTAATTTAATTTTTTTTTTTTTTTTTGGAGAGGGAATCGATTCTTGATACTTAGTCTCAGAGAACCACGAAATTTGGACTTTAAATTCTTCAAGGAAAAATGTCTAGACTCATCTCAAATCGTTCCACTTCACCAAGTTTTCTCAAGTACTGCATTTGCAGTGGCTGGAAAACTGTGTTGATCCTTTCTCTCAGATGTTTTTGCACATATTTGTACATATGATAACGAAAAACAAGAGTGCATGAGGTCTGAAAGAAGGTAAGGTAAAGGTGGGTACCAAACTGAAGATGAGTTTGGCCATTCAAGGTCAGCAAAGAGCGGTAAAAAGGTGAAAAAGATCGTGAATATCTGATGTGTTTCCCTGATATCATACCTTTGATGAGAAAAATTAAAGTTCAGTTAGTGATCCAATAAAATGAGTCAACGTTAGTGCCATCAAGATCTCTGCAAGTTGGAATTTTATGGGGGAATCCAGTCATGTGGTTTCTAGTTTGAACACCTCGAACAAACTTTGATGGAATGATCACTAGAAATCTCGATCATTCATAAATCCCTGAAAGGTCTTAGTTCCCTACAAATTTTGAATCAATAAAACGACTCAAGAAAAAACATCAAAATGACTCAAAGAGAAAACAAAATAAATAAAATAATGCGAGTAAACAATGAATACCCTCCCCCGGACTCACTCCACATCGTCTAGATGTGAAAATAAACCAAAAGGAAGGCAAAACAGACTCCCGAGGCGAATGACGTCACCATTTGCCTATATAATCCGTGATACTTCTCATTTCTTCACTACTCCACTTCTCCGAAAATTTCTTCCCATCAGGTAACCTCTCTCTTCTTTCTCTCTCTAATTTTTGCTTAAGTTATTTTCAAGTAGAACCTCCGTTGTTCTTCTTCCGCCGCCGATCCATTCGAATTTCCCGATCCATCTTCAACTGGCTCCGCCGCTGTCTTCGAGTTTCCCGGCAGTTTGCTTTGAAGATTTGGATTGACTCATTCTTCTTAAAGGATCTTCAACTTGGTCTTCGATTTCTTAAAGGCTTTGATCTGTTTTGATAGGCTGCTGAGAACTCCGATCCGTCTCCTGAAACTTAGAAACTCTAGATTCTATTTCGCGAGCTGTTAGGGATCCAGATCTGTTTGCATCTTTCAAAGTCCCCGATCTGTTTTTCAGTTTAAAAAGGGATGTCTCAGTCGTCTGCGTCCCCCGATCTGTATACTCGCTTGTTTGGCGTTTCAGGACAGTCTTCGCTTCCCGAACCTTCTTTCTCTTCCGATCCGCTTCCTGCCCAAAACTGCAGCCGGGAGGATTCTTCTGGTGCACATATTTTGGAGGATCTAGATGACCCAAGTGGCTCGGGGACAGGACCCTCTCTCCTTGGCAGGAAAATGGTGCTTTCCGAATCCTCGAGAGAAGGCAGCAATTCCGGGAATTCTCCCAGGTTTGAGGTACCTCAGCTTCACGATTCTCCTTTCGACGAGGCCGCGAACCCTTTTACTGATGTAGTGGATCCCGATCTGCAAAAAATCGAACTAGAAGACTGGTTTTTTGACCCAGCCGTGGCTAGGCAGGAATTGAAGCGGTTGATGGGTTCTAACAGTCAGGCTCCGAAGAAAAAGAAGAAAAAGCGACCCAATCCACCTGGTTCAACCCTCTCAACCACGGATTCACTGACGGCCCTTAGGCATAGATTCGGTATTTCAGAAGAAATTGAGCTTGTTCTTCCTTCACCATCAGACCGAGCCAATCATCCTCCCCCTCATCATTTTACTCTCTACGAAGGCTTCTTCTACCACTGCCTGTTGTGGTTCCCGATCTCTGAAGTTATCCTACAATTTTTTTGGAAGTATAACTTGGCCATTTCTTAAATCAACGCTCGGGGAATCAGGCACATGGTTGGCATTCTGACTAGGAGCTACGAATGCGATGTCGAAGTTAGCGTCGAACACCTGACGCACTTGCTCGAATTTAGACGCCGTAATAAGAGAGAACTGAAGTATTATGTGTCGGACAAAGCCAGGAGGAACATAATAAGGGGTTTCCCATCCAAAGATGATAATTGGGAAGAGTTTTTCTTTTTTGTTCCTATCACCGAAGCATCGGTGGGTTCGTCGTGCCTTCGATCTGTCAAGTCTGGCTGGGGGGAAATTGGTAGCCGATCCGTTGCTCGACTTGGGCCACGGCTCGGGTTTCTAATTAATTAACATTTTTTTTCTTTTTAGGTTTTTCTAACCTCGTATAAATGTTTGTCTTGCAGTGCGTCATCTTCGTCTTTCGTTGCCTCCCGATCTGTCAGAGGTTCACGAAGCGCTTTCAGCTCGCAAGTGTAACTGGTCAAGAGATTTCAATCTTCGACGAGTGGAGAGAGCCCGAGCCCTTTCTGAAGGACAATCAGTTGAGCAGTCATCTTCCTCTCATTCCTCAAGAGATACTATGGGAAGACCAATTTTCAGGGATCGGGCAGCAGCGAAAGCCAAAGCGGAGGCGGAGGCTAAAGAGAGAGCACAACAGGCGAAGGCGTTGAATCAATCTCGTCTCCCAAGTTCCCAGCTTGCCGCTGCCATCGTCCCCGAGCCAACCCTTGCTAAAAATCTTCCCGAACCGACTCCTTCCCCTTTGGCTCAGGGAGGGATCGTCTTGGGGCTTCGTCCAGCCGATTCCCAAATCTTGCCTCACAAGGACAAAGGCAAAGGGAAAGCCCAGGAGAAGAAGGCCCCGAGCAGAAAAAGACAGTCATCTGCGGACGACAAGGACGAGGGGGTGTCGAAGCGACTTCTACGCGTGGAAGCAAACCGAGCTGTCCCCGAAGCAATTCCTCTCTCTACCATTCCCCTAAATGCCGAGGGGGCTTACAACGATGGTGCTGCATCTACGGCTATCTTCTCCAAGATCACCTGTCCAGGTGATTGTTTTCCGCCATCTGATACCCTACTTAAGGATAAGGCTTACAGCGAGATGTCTCTTCGGGGCGTCAAGGTATGCGTAATGTTATTTGTTTCGATCCGAACAATCTTTAGCTTGTGTAATAACAGTATTCTGGTTGTTCTTGTAGTTTATCTCCCATCTTAACAGGATGGTCATTGGATATGAATCCGACGCCCGTAAGGATCGGGAGAGAATTGAAGATGCTAGGCGGAAAACCATTGAGCTGGATGGGAAGCTCAAAGAAGCCGAGGCAAGCCATGCCACTGAACGAGAGAGAGCTGCTAAGAAGATCAAGGATCTTGAGGCTATCGCAGAAGGGCGTCAGAAGCACATTATGGAAGCCGACGAGCGAATTATGCGGCTGGAATCTGGCAAGGTGCGACGTGATGCTCATATAGCCAGCCTGACGAGGCAGTTAGAAGCAGCGAATGAGCTTCATGAGAGCAAGGTTGAACAAGCTGTTATAGAGGCCAAGCGTGAGATGCTGCTGATGTTTGAAGGCAAAATTTCCCGAGCCGAAAAGCTCCTTGGCCAGATTGAAGGTGAGCCGAAAGAAAACATGCTCGACCTTGCACAGATTGAAGGCAATCTTCAATTTATCTCGCTGCTTCAGAGTGATGAGCCACCTTCTTTCGATGTCGAGGCAACGAGCTTAGCCGAATAGAGAGAGAGTTTACAAGGAGCTCATGAAACGTTTGCTCAACTTGTGGCCGAGATGAGAGGAGTGCTAAAGCTATCTCATGTTCGTTCTGATATTGTGAAGGAGCTCAACGTCGGTGAGCCTATGGAGACCGGCGCTACAAGTGTCGGGATCCAGAATTTTTCTGGCTCTAACAAAGGAACGCCAGGTTTAGCTGAGCTTAGTTCAAAGGAGATTGTTGAGGAAACAGTTCCCGAACCAACTCCTGAAAAAGCCAACGAGGCCGCCATAGAGAAACCCATCATAGAATTTGCTGAGATGTTTGAGGAAGGCAAAGTGCCTGAAGCAGATGTAGCCGAGCAGCCGGCAGAATCAGCGCAAAGGGTGATCACGACCCCTGAGATAACAGAGGATTATGATCCTCTTTTCATTGTCTAGTTTAAAACTCTCCCTTTTTTATTTTATGCCTGGACGGCTTTATCCGAGTTATCTAAGAACTTATTGTCTTTTTTATCACCCGGTTTATAAGAGAATGCCTTGCATTTTGATAAACATATTTGCGAATAGATATCTGAATGCTGTTGGGGTCAGTTTTCACCCCATCGAGATCGACTGCTAAAAACACTATGGGAAAAAGCCTAGGCGACGAGCTAAAACATTAGAAGACGAGCCAAACCTGGCTCGGTAGCAAGGAGTGGTGACGAGCCCACTTGGCTCGGTAGCAAGGAGTGGTGACGAGCCCACTTGGCTCGGTAGCAAGGAGAAGAGAGGACGAGCCAAACTTGGCTCGGCGACAAGACAGCACGAAGAGGCAGTAACGAGCCAAACTTGGCTCGGCGACAATGCCGCGTGGAGAAGTGGTGACGAGCCAAACTTGGCTCGGCGACAATGCCGCGTGGAGAAATGGTGACGAGCCAACACTTGGCTCGGTACCAAGGAATGATGACGAGCCAACATCTTGGCTAGGCAGCAGGCGACGAGCCAACATCTTGGCTAGGCGTGAAGAAACGATGACGAGCCAACACCCTTGTTGGCTAGGCAGCAGGAAGAAGTGTGCGACGAGCCAAACTTGGCTCGGCAGCATAAAGCAGTAGGAGACGAGCCAAACTTGGCTCGGCAGCAGGAAGAAGAAGTGTGCGACGAGCCAAACTTGGCTCGGCAGCATAAAGCAGTTGGAGACGAGCCAAACTTGGCTCGGCAGCATAAAGCAGTAGGAGACGAGCCAAACTTGGCTCGGCAGCAGGAAGAAGAAGTGTGCGACGAGCCAAACTTGGCTCGGCAGCATAAAGCAGTAGGAGACGAGCCAAACTTGGCTCGGCAGCAGGAAGAAGAAGTGACGAGCCAACATCTTGGTTAGGCAGCAGGAAGAAGAAGTGACGAGCCAACATCTTGGCTAGGCAGCAGGAAGAAGTGACGAGCCAACATCTTGGCTCGGCAGCAGGAAGAAGCGGTGATGAGCCAACATCTTGGCTAGGCAGTGAAATGAGTGGGAGGCAAGCCAAATACTTGGTGACGAGCCAACATGTTGGCAAACCAGCAGAACGGTGACGAGCCAACATGTTGGCGAACCAAAACCCTCAGCTCGGCATCAGGGAGAAATGGGCGACGAGCCAGCCCATCGATGATCCAACAAAGCAACAAGCCCAACGTCTTAGATAGAACGAGGCAACGAGCCACAAGACATTGGTGGGCCGAGGCGACGAGGCAAAGAAAGAAGCCCATGAAAACCAGAAAGGAAAATTCCGAAGAATAAGGAAGTTTTCCTTTCTCGTTTAGGAAGAAACCTAGCCGACCTATTTGTGTATAAATAGACAATGTACCTCTTGAAAAAGGGGATCCGAAAATTGACCTAGCTAGACGCTTATTACTTTACAAACAGCTTTCGAAACAGCTTGAATAGAATCTCCATCTTTGGATCTCGGTTTCTTGGTTCCTTTACATAGAAGTTTGTCGAATCCCTAAATCTCTTTACAAGTTTTGGTTGTGCGAGTTTCGACTCCCACAATTTGGCGCCGTCTGAGGGGAGCTTCTCAAACTTTCTGACACCTAAGAACCACTGAGTACGAGATCTGAAGCGATGACTACCGACGGAGACCGAAGCGGTGACGATGCAAGCAACACCGGCGTCGATCCTCCTAGGATAGGAACCAATCTGCCTCCAGCGAACACGGAAGGCACCACAGAAACTTTAACAGAATTGAAAAACATGATGACCGCGTTGCTGAAGAAGGCCGAGGAGCAAGACAAGCTGAACAACTCGCTAACAGAGAGAATTGAGTCACTGGTAACCGATAGCCGAGCCAGAAACTTACGATCTGGAGGAGTCGGCTCAACTATGAACCCACCTGTTAGCGGAATAACCAGGCGGCTTGGCCTAAACCCGACAAGGACCTTGGGAGGCTTACCACCGCCACACCCAACAAACGAGCAGGCACCCGCGGTGACAAGATCAAATATCACCGAGCTACCCCAGCTAACCCGAGGCGCAAGAGGAACCAGGGATGGATTTGACCTGCGTACCGACG